>JAHOYR010000018.1:9611050-9756380 GCA_023213295.1 Bruguiera hainesii
TATGTATAAGGTTAAGAAAAAATCCTTTTGAATGAACCAATAAAATGACACAAGTTTTAAAAAAGACTTTAAACCCTTGACTCAACTTAAAAATCAAATTGATTTATCATTAATGTTTACCCATCTCTCTTAATTATGGTTAACAACTTGAAAGCAATTTAACAAATCAAAGAAAAAATTGAAGAAAATGGAAAAAAAAAGGAAACAAATTAAAAGAATCTCACTTGGTTTAATCAATGATGAAGGTGTTGTATGCCAATGATTAAGGTAAAGTAGTTGGATTCTTTATCTTCATTTAGAAAATGACTTCCATTTTCAAAATAAAGTCATTTTTTGTGAATTTGATTATTGTTTTTTGTTAGATGAGTAAAATTTTCTTTTAATTGTAATTTTTTTATTATAATATAGAAAAATAGAAAATCATTTTGCAAGAAAATATATTGCAACAAAAAGAGCCAAATTTGCAAATTTAAGACTTTCTATAGTTTTTACAAGTCAAACTCAGTTTATATTTTGCCTAAACTTATTCTACTTAGTTTACATTATAACTTTTTCTTGTATTATAGATTAAGATTTAAATTTAGATTTAAAATTGAGTATATAAGTAAATCTATCACCTTTTGATGTTATTTATCCACTTCAAAAGTAATTGTTAAGAATATTAAATTTTACATAACTAAAGTATAAAGACTTAATATAATTTATAATATTTTTGAGTTTCTTCACTTATAAATTTTAATTTTTATGTGGATGTGAATTTCCAAAAAGTTATGACATGGTATCGGAGGTTAATTCACCTTTTTATCTACACTCCTTCTTCAACAATTTGACCATTTCATTTGTTTGTTTCTGTGCCACATGCTAATTGATTTTAACACATGTTGAGGGGACATCTCATATTACTAAAGTATAAAACGTTAACATGACTTATAATATCTATGAGATTTTTCACATATAACATTGAGTTTTTAGTCAAATGTGAAATTTTAAAAAGTTATTTGACAATAATAAAATAATAATTATCTATCTATCTATATATATACTGATGAAATTAAGAGAAGACATTAACTATTTTTCTTCTATCTTATGTGCGACTTCTTCTAAATTTCTAAATTAAAAAAAAATAAAATGAAAAAGGGAAAAAATTTCTTCCAAATTTATTTATTTATTTTTTTGAAAAAGAAAGAAAAAAAAGTTATTTCCAATATGTCCATTATTTTCTCAAAAATGAAAATTACTTCTAAATAACTATTTTCAATTTTTTTCTTAAAAAAGAAAAAAAAACTATTAACAATTTAAATCAAATTTTCAAAATTTTTATAAACATTCATTAATGACTAACATATAAATTTTTAGTCCTAAGTCCCTTTCTCTATAAACCTAGAAGTATATAATAATAAGTTCTCATATCCTTTGATATAGTAATGTTAATTATAATTTTATTTTAAATCTATATACTTGAAAATTTAATTATTTGTAATTTATATTTTTACAATTTATGCTTTTTTATAGAATTATTTTACATCATTGAATTTAAAAAAAAAGTATATAATACATATTTATAGTTTCATTTTTATTAATTCTTTATTTACTTTATGACTAATAAAATGATAATGTTCTTGATATCTTACAAAATATTTATCAAATTGCATGTAATATAGAAATAAAATTTGGTTAATTATTATTTACTCAGTTAATCCTTTGATACATTGTTAACAACAAAAATCAAAAAGAATATAAATGTAACCTATATTCTTTAGTTACCAATTTTACAAAAGAAAATAAAGTGATATTTTTCTACTTATCAAGAAAAGATATAAATAAATTTTCAACTTTACAAGTTGTAATAAATCTAATTCTTTGTAGTTTTTTTCTTTTTTTTTAATCTATTAACCTTTTAGGTTGACCCAAGTGAAATGTTATACTAATATATTCAACTTAATGATGTGGACTAAAAAACATTATTGCAATATATTACTTGAATTAACAAAAAATTTAGGAAATTTTAAGGACAAAATATATTTGTTATAAAAAAATTTATGATAATTAAATTGTTAAATTGAAAAGGTCTAATTAGATTTATTACAATATAAAAAATTAAAATTTTATTTGCATGTTAACAAAAAAAAAAAATCATTTGAAAAGCTTGGAGTCTTAATAAGATTAATGATTATATATTTATTTTAGTTGGTGGATGTTAAGAATTTGAATTCTAATTTTAGAATTTTAGTTGGTGGGGAGAAATTTTAGTATTAAACCAACACCAGGGGATTGCTTTGATAACGAATGAGTGGGGAAAAGAAGACATCTCTCTTCTGGCATGTGGTGGTAAAACATGCCTTCTACAGTCCAACTCTCTTATTTACTTCTCCATACTCTATATTCATTCTGTCAAATATTTTAAATTTTATTTAATTTATTTTTACTCACAAAATTAACTAAATATCGATTGTTCATTGGGGGTTAAAATTTCCACGCGTCTCCGCATCGGTGGTTAACCGCTCCAAGATGTCCGGAACGTGCAGCCGTCGGATCAAAATGGGGTGGGGAGGGAGGGAAAGTTCGCTGCAATCTTCTCGAGAAAGAAGGGCAAAAGAGAGAAAAAAAAAAAAGGAAAAAAAACAAAAAAAATGGGAGCGTCGTCGTCGACGGAGCAGAAGGTGTCGAGCGAACAGAGGGAGGCGGAAAGTCTAGCCGCTTCTATGGGGGCGCTTCGCACGCTCCAAAGTGCTTTCTCGAAGCTTGCCGATCCTCAATCGAATGCAATTCCTCTCCATTCTCTTCAGGCACCGCTTTCTCTTTCCCAAATAATCCAATTTTACAGTTTTTAACATCAATTTTTTCTTTTTTCTTTTTTTTTATTTTTATTTTTCTCCGAATGAACTTACGAGAATAGGTTAGGTCTGTTCGAAATTAGAGTATAGGCTGGAAATAGGATCGAATTGGGCTCCGTTCTGGATGACTACCATAGCAGTTTAGTTTAAATTTTTCTTTTGTTTTGGGCAAATAACAGTTTTAGCCTCTGTTCTGCTTGTTTTGTTCTAATGTTTGCAGCAATGCTTCTGTTTAAGCTACAAGAACCCAGTCTGTGAATCTCCTGGCTTGCCTGATTACTTCACACCGTTATTGACTCATCTGGGTCCATCGTTAGTGGACCAGTTCTTCGTCTTGGACAAAGGAGGAGTCGGTTGGGTTGAATTTGTTAAAGGGTATTTGAAATGCTGTGGAAGGATGCCTGCTTCATTGTCACTAAATGCACTTTTGAGAGCAGTTGCTGTGGCGGCAGCCAGGGCAGGAGCTCCGTTGGCCCTTGAGTTCGAATCAGATGATAATGATTGTAAGATTAGTGGGTCTTTCCTCCCTATTGATGTCCTCGTGCTTTTCTGGATATGTTGGACCATGCTGTGGGATTCAAAAAGTTCAACTCTCTCAAAAGGAAACAAAAATCTATACCTTCCAAATGTCAGTCATTTGGTGTTATCGGCGGTTGTTTCGTGTGCTGAAGATGGCAGTAGCTTGAATTTATGGGATTGTGACTTCTTAGGCTTTGATGTTCGGTTGCCAGTGGGGAAGTTTCTTACCTGGGTCTTTGCAACTGTGCCAGGCCTTGCAGATTGTCTGACCCAGTTTGTTAATGCAAGACTTGGAAGATTAATCACTCTTGAGGTATGTAGTTATGATAAATCTATGGGATTTTCTTTTGTGTGTTTATTGAACACACAGTTATGTACATGATGGGATTCTCCTATCTCATTAGGCAATACGCACTATGTTCTCTGAATTATTTTTCCATTAATAACCTAGGACTGTAGATGATTGGTGTATCCCTGTGGGCCGGTCACTAAGAAGTGTCCTAGAAGTTTTTACAGTTCAAATTTCTACTCTTGTTCCATGTCCTCCAAAAGGTGTCATTCTGAGATAACATGTATGCATCCTCACAATCAAGTACCTTTTACACTTTGGTTATTTTTTCACAATAAGACTATTTTGCAAAATAAATATACCTGCTTATAAGATCTGTCTGATGAACTTTTTTGGTTTATCAATCAGGATATGTCAGAATCTTCAAGTTTACCATTGGAAGAAATGTATCCCACAAAGGCTTGGAGTAATTATCTTCTAACATGTGGAAGGGCATGGGCAATTTCTCTCACATTTAGGGGTACAATAAGTGCAGAAATTTTGAAACCATTCTCCTCTACTGACAGTCAAGGAACAGATGAAAGCCTTCTTTATCGGTGTGTAATTGTTCCCTTCCCTTTCTTTTTTTTGGAAAAAAGTTGCATGTATACTAGCCCTGCACGACACTCTTCTTGGTTTTTTTAATATGTCTGAAATTTTGAAGTAATTGCTTCCTTGTTACTTGTCACTTGGACCTTTTCTCTTGTGTAGATTGTGCATGCTTCTGTTGTTACAAGTTTTCCTTTTTCCTTCTGTTTCTAAAGGTCCACTTGGCAATTTTGTTTAGGGTCTTTGAATGAAATTTTATATAGCATCTGCCTTCTTGACTATTTGACAGGTCATCTGTTCATGGGAAGGGCTTGAACAGATTCTGGTCCAACATTGAAGGTTATTATGGACCTTTGCTGATTTTGATTGCTGCTACTTCTGTAGATACCCATGAACATAGCACCAAGTCAAGGAAGTGGATCGCCGGTGCTCTTACCCATCAGGGTTTTGAAAATAGGGATCTGTTTTATGGCAGCTCTGGAAGCCTGTATGCTATATGTCCAGTCTTCCATGTGTTTTCACCTTCTGGTATGTAGCTTAGGAGAGTGAAGGGACTCATTGGTACTTTTCATTGGGATGGGGATGGCGGATGGGGATGGGAAATTTTTTTTTCTCAAAATTGATTAGGCAAATTCAAAATCTTGGAAGATCTTTTTATTTCCATGCCCTTTCTTGACACTGACCGATTGTAAATTTGTGAAAAGGGAAGGAGAAGAACTTCATTTATAGCCACTTACATCCTTCTGGTAAAGCTTATGAAGCGCATCCAAAGCCTGTGGGAATTGCATTTGGGGGGCACATTGGAAATGAGAGGATATTTCTTGATGAAGACTTTGCCAGAGTTACTGTTCGTCATCATGCAGTCGACAAAACTTACCAACCTGGTTTGCTTTTCCCATGTCAGGTATTGAAGTTTAACAGCTTTTCCCACTTTTTTCAGCATAGATATTTGGATCCCACAGATTTGCATACAAAAGCTTATTTATATCACCTAAGTTGCTAATTGATTTCAATCATATGAAATTGGAATGATCAGAATTGCCAATCTAAGTATGAGCACATGCTGCAGGGATTTGTCCCAGTTGAAGCTTTGATTTCAGAAGTTGAAGTTTGGGGATTTGGTGGAAAGACGGCAAAGGAAGTTCAAACTTCATATAAGAAGAGGGAGCAACTCTTTACCGAGCAGAGACGAAAGGTAATCCATCAATGTCTATAAACAAATTTGTTGATATTTACCAAAAAAGTGAATCTGCGTGGACAAAAAAATGTTCTCCTGGTCTTGCAGGTTGACTTAAAGAGTTTTGCAAACTGGGAAGATTCACCCGAAAAGATGATGATGGAAATGATGTCTGACCCCAACAGAGTACGAAGGGAGGACCGCTGAATAATATTGTACATTTTGCTGACATAAAAGGATAGGTGTGCATCTTGTTCATAACTTGGTTATGTGAACTAGAATGATCCGTTAAGTGAGCAATCACCCTTACGTTTGTCCTCCAGCTGCGGTTGTTCTGCTAAATGTACAACACTGGTCGTGAAGAATGGGTTGTGCTTAGCCTTCAAAAGCTTTCCAGCAGTGTGACCCCCAATATTTATGAAAACATACGTTTTTCAATGTATATAAAGTCGTCCTGTTTCATTTGGGTTCAATTTGGAGAATGAGCAATACTAAGAAGAAAAATAGAAAGAATGTGGATCCGCTCTGTTAGAACCTAACAACCTTGTTGTTTTACTGTAATCCTTAACCTAACAGGAAAATTTGGGGTCCTGTGGACAGTGATAGTCAAGCCTGGATGATCGAGGTTTATAGCCTCAATGCTTCCTCCTTGTGTCGAGTCAAGAAACAATGTGAAAATTCCGTTGAGAAATTGTTGTTGTGCTTGCGCGTAGAACTGTATACGATTCTATTAATTGAATTGAACCGTAAGAATTAAAATCAAACAGAAAATTTTGATTATGCTCAATTAAAAACTAAAATTAAATAAAATTTTAGTTAATTGAATTTTTTATTAATTAAATATTTTGGTTCGATTTTTTTTAACCATTTACTTAACTAAAATAAAATTTAAAAAATATAAAATTTTTATTTAAATACAAAAAATATTTGATATGTTTTTTTTTAAAAAAAGCATTGTAATTATCATTATATATAAAAAAATAAATAAGTGATTATTTGACATATAATAATATTTTATTAATATTTATTTATTATTAATAATTGTATTACTATTTTTTTTCTTATTATTAGAATAAAAAATGAAAAAATATATAAAATAACATTTCAATTTAATTTGGTTAACTACAAATTTCTAATGTAAAAAAAAAAAAAGAAATCAAACAAAAATAATTTTAATTTTTATTTAGTTCAATTAATTAATTATAAATTTGCTTTAATTAATTAAAAATTTAATTTAATTTGATTTGATTTTTTCAATTAAGGGAAATATTTTATTTATTTGAACACCCTTAGTCACACCGTCAATTACTGAGGCCTACCAGATGGACTGTGTTTGCATCTAGACTCTGTTTGGTGGATATAAAACTCAAAATCTATTGGAGGAACTAATTCCATCCCCAAACAGGAGCCTCCCGACTTAGACGTGTTTAACAGTCCTTTACAGAATCTTATATGAACCCTTATTTTGAACTGTTTACCTACAATTGTTATTCTTTTAGGGCTTCATAACTGGACAAGTTAAATAACAAAGTATTTAAGGATGAAGGGGGGCAGTTGAGTCTTAAACTTGTTAGTCACATGAACTGCAATTTAAGGTTGGCACGCTGCTATCAGACTCGTAACAAATTGCAAATCAAGACTTGTAAGAGTCATCGGCTAACTGTCTGGAAGGACAGACTGCTAGAGCTTGACAACACTAAATTTTAAGGTACCCTGCACCCTCAAAACTAATTATATCAGCCATTACAACTTGAACCCTCCACATCATTTTTGGATCAGACTGCAATTTGTTTGGAAGATTTAGCTAGCTTACCACTGTTGGAAATTGTCACCTCGAAGTTAATACATTGGCACTATGCTGAAGCACAAATCGGAAACCTGGGGGAAGGATTACACACTTAAGTTTGACAAATGGAGACTGCTTTGCGAGTCTAAAGGTAGGACTCGAAAATCCACACCATGCTGAGAAGCAAGCTTATCCTTGTCTAGTTTTTATTACAAAATGCTTACTTTAGTATAAGCCAATAGTCATATAAGTAGATATACCAAGATATCACTGCAAACCCCAAGATAGTATTACAGCGAGGGAATGAAGTATGAACTTTAGCACTATACAGCTCCAAGGAAACTTCAGGACAGGGAGCTAGCAAAAACAGAAACTTAAATGGTTTGCTCTGGAAAAAAATTCAACACGGAAAAGGAGGTCAAGGTACAACTTAATTAGTTTCACAGGTTGACACAACCAACACTTACATGTCATGTAATGCATTCTCAGCAGCAACAACAAGGTCCAAATCCTTGCCTATAGACAGCATTACTCGCTAAAATCTGAGCTCCCAGCATGTGCTGACATGTCCGATGTCCAACCAAATAGAACTCAGGTAACATGTGAGATTGAACGACACAAGTTACTGTTTCTTCTCTTCTGCTTTCCTTGGCTAAGTGGACAAAGAGACAAGAAGAAGCATTGAAGCAAGGTCAAAAGGGAGGCCATGGTACACCATCATAACAAGAACAAAATAACAAAAACAACGGTAAACTAGAACAGTATCAGAAATGATGAGGGCTTTGCAAAAACAAAAATGTCGCTTCACTTGATTTCCTGCAACAAACTGTAAGAACTGATACTTCTTGTGTTAAACATAGTCACAGATGTTGGGAATGGAACCTTCAAAAGAAAAAGAAGAAAAACTGAAAAACCCTTTTGCTTTTATCAGCTAAATTTTTGCTTCAAATCCCCTCCATCACACTAATATTTGACATTTAGAGGACAATAAGAATCGTCAACCAAGTTTTGGACGCAACATTCTTACAAAATAAGCAAAGCTGTGACCAAACCCCAGAGCCTCTGTGTGCACTGAGAACACCCTTTCTGATCATACTATGGTCGAAACTAACAAATGGAACGATCAAAAAACATGTTTCCATGCAAATATTAACGGTGATATTCCATCACTGCTAAATGACCCCAAAAGGCCTCATGATTAATAACTTCTAAGAACCAGATTGGCGATGAACACAAGGCAAACGCAGAAAAAGACTTAAAGCACCAGAGTAATATCAAAATGCATTTGTCTTGAATACACGCTAACTGTTCGACGTAATGCCCAAAAGAAAAAAAAAGGAAAACCCTACTAGGTGCCACAAATAGCCCATTATATAATAAACAAGTGCGATCTAAGCCCACACCCGCCCACTAATAATTTAGAATGAGAAATAGGAATATGCTATCGTAACCTAACCTTAGTACCGGGAGCAGGGAGGTGGAGCTCTTCCTCGGGAATGATCACGGGCCACTTCTCGCCTGCTTCGCGGAACATTTGCTCTGTCTCAAGTTGCTGACCTTTCTCCAATATCATGCTCCTTATGCTCTGCGCCGGGGTGGACGTAGCGTCAAAAACCTCTTCCACTCCGTTGACGAAGGTGACGGTGATCTGGGGCGGGTGGTCGTCGGTTCGGCGCTTGACCTGGATCTGACACGACGGATTCGATTCCTTTGCCTTGCGCGCATTGCACTGTGCTAAGAACTCCATGCACGATGCCAGCCGTGGGTCCAACGCATTGAACTCGATCCTTACTTTCGACAGGAACTTCAACATTCTGTCTCACTCTCTCTCTCTCTCTCGTTTTTTCTTCTTTTTTTCCGAGTGGCTGAGGCTCTCAGGCTTTGGGTTTAAGTGACCTAAGAAGCTACTTCGGCTTTAACGTGAGGCGTGCGTGGTAGGAGGCTACGAGCCAGTATTTCTAGGCCGGGCTCAGGAAAGTTCCCAGGCCGGGCTTAAAAGACCAGTTTGGGGGGGCCTTTTCGACTTACGGGTCCAGAGTGCTCATCGGCAGACTAGCCCAGTTATTCAACTGAAGGGGAACTGTGTTCTTGTGCACCGTTTCTCTCTCACCGTCCGGTTCTAAATGCAATTTCTTATGATGCGCACCTTTGTATGTATATACTTTAAAGAGGTGTACACATCCCAGCATGAAACCAGACAGGCAGAGAGCGTTTAACGTTGAAACAAACTGGAGAAAACACCCCACCCCCCCCCACCCCCCAAAAAGAAAAAAAGAAGAAAAGAGAAAGCTCTCACAATAGTGAGAATCCTCCCATAATTTAAAATTTTCAACATTTCAACAAGCGACAGAAATTTAAACATTCGAGGCTAATCTATTCGCAGCAAAACCACAGGCGAAAAAGTAAATTGAGAAAAACCCTTAGCTGGCCTTTTTCATTTCGAGAAGCAGCACGCATAAGAGTCTAAAATTAACTGCTAATCTCCCTATCCATTTTCACCCTCTTTGCACTCTGCACCTCCGATGATATGCTACTGCCCCTCTGCTGTGAGGATGCATCGTGCTGGTACACACAATTGGCTCCGTTACGGCACCCTCTTGAGCTGTTGAAATAGATACAAGGCTTCATAATTTTGGGCCTCGAGTCCCTTGGTTTTGGATTAACTAAATCTTTGTTTGTTCCTATCTGTTGATTGTAACGACCCACAAATTGCTGGGGAGCTTCTTGTCTTTCACCTCCATGTTGCTGAATCAATTTCTTATAATAATTAACATCCTTTGCTTGCGTAGCTCCGGCCGAAGGCACAGATGCCGCGGGAATCCCCAGTGGAACAACTGCAGATGGACCCCGTGAATTAGAAGCAATTCCCAATCCAACTCCATTTGGCTGAGCATAATAAGGTCCACTCGGGGTAGCAGCCAATGATGATGGTGCGGTGGCCTCTATTCTATTGATGTGCAAATGAGATGGAGCTGCTGGAGGAGGAGGAGGAGGACCTGAAAAAGGAACAAATGGGGCAGTTGCCTTGGCTGTTGTCCGTGTGCTGGACACTGATCCATTATCAGAAGTCAGTTTCTCAATCAATTGAGGGTTGCTAAGAATTTTGATGAGGAGGTCATGGTCTATCAATCCTCCATGCTCGTTGCTTTTATTGATGGCAGTGAAGGCAGCAGACGCAGCAGCTACTACATCAGGTTCAATGCCAAGAGGCGCTCCAGCTGCTGATTTATCGGCAACAGCCATACTTGGAATATTAGAAATGCTGCATTGAGAAGTTGGAATTCCAGAAGACAGTAGCAGAGGCTGTGAGCTCATTGGCATGTTAGATGGCCCCACAACATCGGCAGGTGTGTCAGCTGCATCTTCATCTTCAATTGGAGTCATAGGAATCAGAGGAATATTATGATCATTATGTTGGGAATCTTCTGCATCCACAGGAAAAGTGGGGCTGTACATAGACAAAATAAACTTTCCATTGATTAAAAACATCAAAAGCACCAAATAGAACAATAAAAAAATGTATATATATATAAAAAGAAAACAGAAGAAGAAAGCAAGTGAAATAGCAGACTTTGGAGGAATTGCAGAAGGGCGAGGATAAACAGCTTCCAGCACTCTCAACTCCCTCTGATTTTGAGTCTCCACCTCTTCACTTTCCTCCCCAGCAACCACTTGCCAAGGCAGGTTCAAGATGAACTGCAAAAAGATCCAAGTTCACGACCACAATTGAAATAACAATTGGAAAGAATGGTCCAACATTTTCTATAAACGTACCCTTGGAGGGGATCTCCATTTGATCACAGGGACTTCACACACCCTGATCTGCAAATGGTTAGGAGGCTGACCTCCTTCAAAGCCAGGAGGCAGAATGTCATCCGTTGCTGTCCCAATTGGATGGGGCAGCCAAGATGCCTTTGCTTGGAGGTGATCTTGAACACCCAACCCAACCTGTGAAGGAGATTCCTCTGATAGGAATAGCCTTATCTGTTAAAGGTAAAACAAGGATCCAATTAACAAGCATTCTGCCAATCACCAGTATCACATCAAAGAGTGCTTAATCGAGATAAATGTAGCAGTGGTGTATGACAAAATGCCAGAAAATGACAGTTTTTTGTAGCTAATTGAATACAGGGGGACTTGGATAGGCAACCAATGAATTAGCAGCAAAATGGGAAAGAGATCAGCCACAAATAAAAGATTATCAACCAAACCAGCCATGCATGCAGGAAACCCGCAATGTGCTTAGAAACAACTCCATGTCAACTAAGTTGTGAAATCTATTAGATCCTGCCTACCACTGGTATTCCAAGCAATAATCTATGCTCAATTGCCAAATAATTTATATGTTCATTTATTCCACTCATACATTTTCGAGATGTAACAAATCTCCTTGAACTTTACTGTATCCACTTCAGTTCGTTTAGTGGGAATCAAATCAGTTCACTGTGGCTAATCTTTTAGTAATGGGATATTACGGAAGCTGCATCTATGGATCACCAATGGAGTGTCAAATTATGGATTTTGACCACAAGCTGCAAATAGCCTCCATAAAACACAACATTCCCTTACCAATGCTGGATATATTTGGGGCAGTTGACATCAACTAAAACATAATTTGGCGATGGATCATATACTGCACAATTGGGAAATGCAAATGCTGAGTGGCCGACAACCACAAACATCAGTCCTCATTCAAATAATTCTCTTACAAGCTTCATCTGATTGCTATGGAGCTTGTCCATCGAGATGCTGTAACTCTTTCATTTAAAGCACCAGTGCTCTTGGACACAGTTACCTTTGAAACACATACACCCACACAGCCAAAACACACACAGCCAAAACATCCCCAGATTAAGGCTGGGTAATAAATCTGAACCATGTTGCAACATGCTAGACTACTGCATTAGCATAGACAAATTTATCATCTTGACAGAGAACCAAAGAAACACAAAACCTTGTTACTCCACCACACACGCATGGAGAAATATGCATATGCCTATTCTCTGAGGTGTACCAGGACAACAATATGTTACCATCATATTTACATCAACATCAATCCAACTTCTTCAATAACATTAAAAATACAGTAAAGCCTCAAACAGAAGCAGATTCCTTCTACCAGAGCTTTACTAAGTTTACAATTTCATCAATTTACATAAACAAAAACTGCCCAACAACTGCGATGCTAAATCAAATGTGAGGCACCAAAAGAAGAGAAATCCCTAAAAAATCAATGAAAGAGCTAAAAAGGAAACCAAAAAAATCATTATCTATTACTGACAATAATACAGCTGTGCAAGTTGACATATAATCAAGTTACATTGGCTTCAATTCTCCAAAACCTTCAAAAACAATTGAACTCACACCATCAGTGGTCAGAACAAAGGGGTCACTCCTGATGACTCGGGACAACGAGTGATTCCGGAAAATGCACCAATAGATTGGTTGCCTACACAACTTTTTTTTTTTTTATCTGTTTTCCTTGATTTATTGAAAAGTATTGAAAGTAAAAATATGCAGTTATCCATTTAGCATTTGAGCCGAAGGCACAATGACTCCTAGAAAATCTTTAGACAGTAAGATACATGGTGAACATAAAAAGATGTCCTAGCACTCATGGGCCACTGCTAGGACAATCAAATATAAGAAATTGATCACAAAGTGTGGCACCCTAAAAGGTGCCTGGCAACCTTGGGGCATCCTAAGATGCTACAATGAATTAGGCTTCAAAACCCCTTTTCCCATACAAAATTGCCCCAAAAGCAAAGGAAGGAGAAGCCAGGACAAGAATCAAGTATTTGAATTTTGGGAAAATATAAATTGAATCCTAAATGGTTAGTAAATTGGTTTAGCATTAAAGTTAACTCATGCAATACCATCACTTAACAATATGAACTCATAGCTGACTGGATGATACAGACGTGCCTACAAGAGTATATTTCCTAAACTTTTCATACAAATCTTGTGAAGTAATATCAGAAAAAAAGGAAAACCCTACTTTCTTATTCAAAATCTTTTTAAAGTGTTTGATTGTACAAGATATGACCAGAAGACTTTTCAATCCTATTCCTATTCTAGTAAACATTACTTTGACTGCTGCAAGTCAGCTCAGCTTCACAAATCATTTCTATTCCAGTTCAGTGGTATTAATTAGTGCTTAGCTGGTGGAGCTAGTTCAAGCTCCTCAAACATGTGTAGTTCTTATTTCATCTTCTCCTGCCACTGGATACTTCAAATTCTGGTGACTAGATTCCATTGACACTGTGTTTTCATGTATTCTTTAAGTGAGAATATGCAATGAAGAAGGCGACCAGAGTCTTAAAACCTGCTCCAGGGGCATAAATTTTGTACAATATGGCCTCATACTGAGAGAGATGTCATCCATAAAATTATTGAGATGTCCATCAAAATCATTTCATAGAAGCTTACTGTTATCATGGAGATGTTTTTCAAGGATTCAAAATACTTGTTACCACCATAGCAATCAATGCTACACAGAAATAGATTCAAAAATAGAATATAAATATATCACTCCCTTAAAATCTAGACTTGGGAAGCTCAATTTATGAAGTTACAGCAACTGCAACTCCCTATAAGGGACTTTGGTTCGAGCAAAGAAGTCAAAATTTCACTCTCACATTCAGCATCAAGAGCAGGTTATGAAATGACTTCTTCCTTGTTTCTAGTTTTCCATCACGGCACTTGGTTAGCATCAAAATTTCCATCATCTACACAATTAACTCCAGCTCATGAGATGCAGCAAGGAGGGAGGAAATCATTTTTTCCTCAAATTCATTTGTACATACAGACAATAGGCAAACATATTAATAAGCTCCTGGCACAAGAAAGAACAGAAACTTTGGTGCACTGTTGTTTGTTCGCTCGGGCAATGCCTCATTCATCGTGCAGCTTGACTCGGATGACAGGTTTCTGAGTTCATACTCCATGCAACACAAGGAATATGGGAACATTTTCACTCATCTACAACCGCATAAAAAAACAAATTGAATAAACTAGCTCCCTCTAGAACACAAAACACAATTCAATAGATAAATAAACATATACAGATAGCATGACACAGCATCAAATTTCCGAGTATATGACAAGCCATTGAGTCAGTCAATGCAATGAAGTAGAATCAGTAGTAGGCCACACAGAGAAAACAATTTCAACAGGAAATAATCAAGTCAAATAATCAAAGAGAAACAAAAAAACAAAAGACCACCCTTGATAAGAGCAACAAAACAATCAAGCATTCAGCATCAATCCTCTCTTCTCTCTCTCTCTCTGTTTTTTTTTTTAATTTATTTATTTATTGTTCGGATAATTTAGCCCAATCGCCCGGCTTTAGCAGCCAAAAACTTTGGGATCACACAATTGTCAAATACCCATGAAGGGATAATTCCATTGGTTAAAAATCCTGGGAAGATTGGGCAAAAAATGTTTTTACCTGACAAAGATTGGCATCTGGTGCCCAATAAACTCTTTTTGATTTGTGAAATCCCCGCATAATTTACACAGATGAACCAAACGTAAAAACAAGGCAGAGTCTCCCCCCTCGCCCCCCCCCAAAAAAAGAGCTCTGCTTCTTTCTTCAGATTCTCAGTTTCCAATTTCTGTTAACTTTGTCAGAACACCGATCATAGGGTTCGAATTCGATTTCGAGTGCATTAACTGATTCAACCCAACTCCTCTCCGATTCAAAACTCTAAATGCTTAGATTGCAACCGTGTGCGCCCATAACCTTGTCAATTACGCTTAACTATTTTTGACTATGGATCAATAGTACACAGAAAAAGAGGGAGGGAGGGAGAGAGAGAGAGAGAGAGATTGGACATGCACAGAAGTAGAGAGAGAAATGAAGAGAAAGAGAATGTGGCAGAGAGATCCGAGGGAAGGGAACCCTAGATCCTCTCCTCTGGGCTTTCTTGATTTGCCGTCTCAAATCTCAATTGATGAGATTCCCCCGTCTCTCATTTTCTCGAAACCCCCCCCTCCCGCATTTATCCCCCCCCGCCCGCCCCCCTCTCTCTCTCTCTCTCTCTCTAATGCAGGACTGCTCCCACGTGCGGACTTGCGCGTGCCAAATGTGAGATGGTCCGCTTTTGCCATACCACGAGCTGCGATGGCGTTACACGCACTTTAGCCGCGTGTGGATCTTACTTCCCAAGCCTTTTTGTTTCATTTTTAACTCTTTTTTTTTTTTTTGTTAACCCGGGGGGCGGGGCGCTGGGGGATCGAAGGGCGGTGCAGCTGTCTGGCAGATAGATTAGAAGTTTGCAGCCGTGGAGCCTTGCTCGGTCCAGTCAACTCACGTGCCTGGTCCTGTCGTAGCACCCCACGCCGCGTCAGTTTGCCAACTGTTATGCGTCCCTTGTTTTCTTTATGTCGTATTTTTCTGGTGTTTCTTCTCGCCCCCCACCCCGGCCGTGTTCCGTGGGCTTTTAAGTTCTTACGACAGGCTCAAGCCTTTTGTGTAGTGATAGCTTCCTTCTTACTCCTAAATGGGTCTCAAAAAAAAAAAAACAAACAAAAAAAAAAAAACCAAACCAAACCAAAAATCATTTCGAAAATTTCCTAATGTTAGGAATTTTAGCCAAAAACAATGTTTTTTATCTGTGTATGTGTGGTTTTTTTTTTTTTTAATTTTTCTTTTTGTGCAATTTGTTAATATTCAGAGTCATCTTTACTGAAACATTGCAAACATTGTTAAAAGAAGATGTAAGTGTATGTTTTTATTAGTTCAACTCTCATTGAGTCTTTATCTAGTCACACCTGTAAACTGTCATTAAATAGTTCTTTTACATTTTATGACGTTAAGAGAAAAATAGTAAAAATTTATTGTGCTAAATAGCATTTTAAATAATCCTAGTAAAAATAAATAATCAAAATATGAAATATTTAATAATAATATACCGTTCTAAAGACATAAATATTAATTTATTTTCTTAGAATGTGCCTACCAAGCTCGTTACCAGTCTTTCGTTTTGTTACTAATTTTCGGAGTAAGGTTGAAGATATTATTAGAGGAGTTTGATCTTGATTATAAGGTTAGGAACTCTTGGTTCTACGCATTGTCTCTACATTTCAAGAGGGTTGCAAACCCTATTGAATGCTGTAATGGCATTTTTTACTTCCTAAATTTAATTGAGGACCTTGCATGTATAGATGGAACGAAATCACTAGGACCTGTTTAATCATCTCAATTACCTGGAGATTATAAGCTCTGGCTTGAAATTTAGAATTCCGATAGAGTTTTGCCATATGAAATTGGTTTGAGTTAGATGCTGGATTGTTTGTAGACTTGAATCTTGGTTATAGCAAATTAGAAGAAAGAATGCTTTGGCAGAGTCGAGTAAAGGCATCGGAAGAGTAAATATTTGACTGAATCGAGAATGGATGCCATTGCAAACATTGTCTTCATTAGACGAGGATGTCCATCATCGAAACAACTCCCAATTACGAAGGCCGCAAGGCTAAATTTGTGTTGTCTTCCAACACCCCCCCCAAGTCTATTTCCGGCTTTACAGAATTTGATGAACCTCTTAATATACACATGATCATCTTTCACAAGTACCTGTTGTCATGGCAGTTCATCATCAGTCCTGTCTTGTTAGGAGGGTCGTTGCTTTTCCAGGAAATGATGCAATAAAATACTGGAATTCTTTCTACTTTTATACTAAAATGGAGTAGCAGTGACACTTGACAAACGATAAATTTTAATTTTCATCTTTTGTGATTCACAGATACTTGATTATCTCTCTCTATCCAGCCAGGGAAGGTCAATAGAATGGGAAACCAGAAATAATAGTTGCAGATTAGCCCCCTGAAAGTCAAAACTTTAATTGATCTTTATCTAACCTTTAAAAAAAATAAAATAAAATAAAAAAAAACAAAGAGGGCTCCCGGTTAGCAGTGCCATTTTTCTTTTGTTTTTTTCTTCTCCTTACTATTTTTTTTTTCTCCTCCTCAATTTCTTTCTTGACAGAATTATTCTCTCCTTGTCGTAAACAAAGCCTGTCAACTCCGATAATGATCTGTCAGTGCAGAAGACGTATAATTTGACAAAAACAGCACATCATACAAGCACTCAGCGTTCTTTGGTTCGTTTTGAACCGTGTTTGATGGACCTAAGCGGCTGGTGGGACCACGGCTTTTTACGTTTGGCAGCTGCACCAATACAGCAGAAACAAAGAATTTATTGTTATGACAAACCAAAAAGAAAGAAAAACCAGTGATGGTATCCGGGAGTCCTCCACTTAGTTACAGGTACATAATCCAAGTCATGTTATGCAAGCCTCTGTATAATATCACACGTCATGTCTATGAATGAACAACACACATCCATAACTCCAGAATATAAGACCTCAAGAAAACAATACAAAAGATATAATGTAAGAATAATTTGTGGTACCGGCAAACGCGCGAGCATTCAACACTCAGTCATATATATATATATATATATATATATCCCTACTTCCCCCGCCAAACTTGCAATGTGGCATGTGACAAAGTACCATTCAAGTGAGAACAACTGAAGCATAAAACAAGGTAGCGAGCCGTCAATCAGACCAACAATCAATTCCCAGTCATCCCTGTACCGCATTCCACACATCACGCGTATCTCTTCACCTCTGCCATTTATGTTCTGGAACATGCAGAATTTTATAGGTTAAGCACCCAAGTAATAGTCCCAGAAATGAAAACTACATCCTGGAGATAATTGCAAAGCTATCACCTCTAAAGTCACAGAATGCCTAGAAAACATTGGCTTTGCGTGGAAAAAGGCGCAATCCGTAACTAGGTTAACCAACAATTCATTTTGAACATGAAAAAACCTAAATTCTTACACCTAGAATTTCCATCGAGTCACCAAAACAGGAATTTGAAAAATTTCCTGAACAAGGTATATTTGCTTAAATGGAACCAGGAACATACTTATGCATGTATAAACAAGACTGGTAATCTAAATAAGCAGTTGGGAGTTTAGGTAATTACCATGAACAACGGAGCCACCATTTCCCTTTGCAGCCTGCTGTGGTTGAGTCATTGACCGCTGGACACGTGGAGAACCCTGCCTTCCATTTGCACCAGGTAAGGAATGTCTCTTCTTGATGTAATCTCTATCCTGCATGTCTGGGCTTGATCTTGGTGAGTTGTTTGCATGGATCTTGGCTCTTGCCGATTCTGTGGCTTGCATGAAATGAGGAAGAGAATTACTACTGCTACTATCTCTCGGTTCTTGATCAGCAGGCTGAGGTCTTGTTGAACCAAAAGAATTGCGTCTTTTCCCGATCTTTTGATCCTTAGGGAATTGTTTTGCAGTACTTCTTGCACCGGATTCGTGATTTGGATTTGAAGGAGACCTCTTATCTGCTGAAACAGATTTCCTTTTATGATTGGAAGTGCTCTTCTCGGTTCTGTTCTTTTTAGCTGCCCCAGATAACTGACTTGAAGGTGTTCCTTGGGATTCAGGAACAGTTACATGACTTCTGGGAGAAGCTTCTGGAGATGACCTATAAACTGGACCACCTGTCTCAGAATCCAACATTCTCTTGACATCAGATGCACTTATCTCTAGCTTCGACTGTGTCTGAGTGCAGTCTGCAGCTAAAAATGAGTTCTCTGATTCACCTTCGGCTTCATTACCTTTCTCTGGTTGATCTTTGAACATACTTGAAGTGGGTACAGTAGATGCACCCTTGCCTTCAATATCTGCATCTTTCTTGCTGTTAGGTTCGATAGATTCTTCATCTGAAACCTTAGCGTCAACCTCATTTTCTATGCCTCCAATTTCAGATCTATCAGGAGAATCGAGGGTGGAAGTAATGGATAGTTCAGTACCACATTCAGAACCACCATATTGACCCCTCAAATTATGGGGACCCAAATTTTCCATCACATTAGGCTCCTGCCTAATTATACTGTCTCCACCAGATGAAACTGTGTCCATATTTGATTCAAGTCCCCCAACCTGATGTGATGAAGTGAGCAATCCATTTGAATTGGCTGTCAAACTCAGCTCCTCAAATTTTGACTGGGCAGCAATAAATTCAGGGTTGCTGATCTTTTCTGATCCAGAATTAACCTTCTTTCCTTCAGTCTCCAGTTGTTCAGATGCATTCCTTTTCATAGAATGTTTAAGTTGATCGGGTTGTTCTCTTTCAATTTCTGGCTTACAAGGAAGATTATTAAGCACTGTTTGAGATTTCATATCTGACTCAATATGTTTGTTAGAAGAGAAATTTATGTCCACTGATTTCTCGTTCATATCTGATGCAACAATCGTTTCAGTTTGAGGCTCCACTGATGAAGAGTCAAGATGACTTGCCCGAGACCTGTCAGTACTGGAAGTCATCAGATTCTCTACATCTTCAGATGGCAAAATGGTTTCCCTAACATCGGACTTCAAATTTGCCGTCTCACAAGAAAATTCAGATATCTCTTTAGTTTCTACCAGCAAGGAGAATTTTTCATTTTTTTCTCTTTCTAGTTGCTCAATTGTGGCCTCTGAACATGGAGTTGGTTCTGTTGATGAAACAGCCATCCATCTCTCTAACCAGTTCCAAACATAATTTGGTCTCATAGGATCACACTTTATGTGAATGGGCCTAGTCTTTGGTGTTGATGCCATCAGCTATAATGCAAAATAGAAATCCAGTAAATTTATGATAAACAAAGTGAAATATACAGTTGTCTTTAGTAATTAGAATACATCCATCCACCATACCTGACGAGCAAAACTATTCCTGAGCAGCTTCTCATATGTTAAATGTGGTTTTGTTGCCAATCTTTCTTTCTGCAACAAGACAAATTATTTTATAAAATTTTCTGAATACTGAACAGCAAGTTTGGTCCACAAAATGCACTAATAAAAGCTTCACAAACTAATGAATTAGAAGTTTGCATTCAATGCATTATAGTATAAATGGCCCTGCAATGAACATGCAGAGGCCTTAAAGACTAAGGAGACCTATAACCCTCAGAATGGAAGTTTTTAAAATCTTCTTTTTAGATGGCATTTCAACTTACATTTTTAAAGGCTTATCACTTATTAATTCCATTACAAAAAAGAAAAAGTCTCCTGCATTATTTTATAGGAAATGTTTTAGCACATGCAGACACACAGAAAAATGTGCGCATCATAACAAATGAAGCTTTTTGTTTAAGTTTCTTTCTTTTAGGGTGGAGTACAAGGCTTAGACATTGCAACTTAACATTTACACTGAAAATGTCTTTGAGGTTTCATTCCTCACCAAAAGCATTTTGTCTCAAGAGAATACAATTGCTGGAAAGAATCTATGCATGATTTCTAGTGATAGAAAGAAAGTTCAGTGAAAATAAGCCCATACACTTTGCCAAAGGAGGTTAAGTGCAATATCCCTTCCAGTTCTAAAAATATATTTGAGTCGAGAAGCATTACCAAGCTATTTGGAACTGTTTTCTCCTGCTTTGCACCAAACTTCTCTCCTGTATATGAGTCCTCTAATAACAAAGGAGCACGGTGAGCACGAACAAGAGTTTGCATTTTAACAATGGCGTGAATACAACGTAGGGTTCCCAAAGCATGCTGACGGACTAAGTGCCCCCGTGCAGCAGCTTGCAACTTAACAACATTTTTAAGCTTAAAGAGTTCTCTTCGAGCCTGAAAATAATTTTAACAATTGTAAAAGTTAAAATAGCTAGCTGAGAAATCTTCTTATCACATATTCAGGAAAGGAAATAAATACCAGAATCCCTCTGACAGCAGCCTGGATGACAATAACAAGAGACTCTTCCATATAAAAATCCACTTGTCCTTCATCCTTGGTATCAACAATAGTCTCAGATGCTTTTGATTCTATTAAAGTTGACAAATGAAGTTTCTCATCAGAGCATTGCATTGGCGGTATCTTCTCCTCAACAATAGAAGCATCGGGTGTCTGCAAATTAAGATTGGCAGATTCTGGGCTCTCCTTGATTGTAGAAGGGACTTCTGTTATTACAGTGTTGTTTAGAACCCGATGGCGTGCAGATCTCTTCCTGAAGCTCCATCTACGTTTGTCAGTTGGGGATTGGTTCTGCAATTGAATCCAGCTAATGTTAACTAAATGACAAAGAGCAAGCAAAACAGTCATCCTCCACTCTATCAAATTCTAGACTTGTGCCCAATGTTAGATGAATTTAACATATCACTGAACTCCAGCTGGTAAACAAAACAATTTCCTCACAAAAGATAAAAGGATTTGAGTAGAAAGTAGATTGCTCATTGTGCCATATGATTCTTAAAACCTTTTATGATAGGGTGCAGAGTACAGAAATGCATCACATTATCCGAATGAGTAGCAAATCAGCATTTTAAGAGCAAAAAAGCAAGAATAGAAGGCCTTCTGGAACAAATTCGTATCAAAATTGTACATAAACTCAAAACCCACATCCCTTCACGAGAAGAATATATGATCCAATGATCAGAACAAAACCTCACAGTGAAATCTGCACAAGTACTCTTAAGATAGCATTAACCGCCTGATGATCTAGGGGTAAGGTATTGAAATTGGTTGACAAAAGACAAAACAGGATCCTGCAGCACACCTGATGATCTAGATATAGAAGGACTAGATTTCTTGTTCCGAACTGAAATCAGCGTAAGTAAAGCCTCTCAGATCAATAAAGGATGCATTTTTAACAAGAATTAGATTTAGTGCTTGGCCAACCTCCATCCAGCACCTACACACTCCACCAATTGGACTCCAAGAGAGAGTCAAAATCTCAAGCTTGTCTTGTTATAACAGCCACATTCATAATCGATCAATTTTGCAGTTAACCCACAACTAAAAACAGCTAAAACACAAAAGAAAATCTCCCAGAAAACCAAAGGAAACTATACTTTCTCAGGGAAAAACAGAAAGCGACGGCTCCTTGCACAGTAAATTCAAAAGGTAAACCCCATGCTTTTCAGATTTTTAATACGAACACATCGGCATTTAAAAATAATTATACTTAAGGCATGGAGACATTGTTGGGATTGCTAAACGAAGCATTAGTGCCAAGCGTTTTATGTGTTCAAATATGCAGTTATATAATAAATGTATAAAGCGGCAAATGAAAAAAAAAAAACCAAAAAACACCCAATATGCTGAGGATGCCATCCAAAGCAGATCAAAACACCAAATAAATGTCGCAGAAGAAGACAAGCATAGTTGGCCAATGAGATACCCCAGGAACTTGAAGATGATCATCTTTGTCAGCCGAATCGCCACCGCATGCCATTATCTTGAAACAAGAAGTGGATCTTCCCATTTTTTGCTTCCGCCCCTTAATCTTTTTAACTTACTTCCCCACCCCACTCACTCTAGACCACCTTGATCTGTGTCTCTGTCTCTGTGTGTGTGTGTGTGTGTCTCTCTCTCTCTCTCTCTCTCTCTCTATCTCTCTTCTTCCCCCGGACAATGCACCTCTGTTTGCTGTGCTTTGTTGGAAATTGTAGCAGAGTAGGCGGACCCCAACGCATTGCTTAAATATAGCTAAGTCTAACGTTGGTGTCCGACATTTAACTGGTACGTTGCTTCTTTGCCTATATAAATTAAAACTATAAAATAGAATTAATAGTCTTGACTCTTAAGAAAGGCTGTCAGATCCTTAGAATTTTTTAATTTTTACCTTTTTATAACAAGATATATGGGTATAATACTAACCCACTTGATGAGACCAATTGACCACTACATCTTAATAGCTCGTCCTCAAAGGATCATATCCCTTTATCTTTTAGAATAATATTTTTTGAATCATAAATATTTTTGAATTTTATTACAAATTAAAAATTAATTACTAATTATTTCAAAATTTAATATATATATATATATAATATATAATATAATTTTATAATAATATTTTGAAAAAAATTTCTTATTAATTTTAAAATAATAATGTATTGATAATTATAATATAATTGAAAATATATAATAAATATCAAAAATATATTATTAAGTTCAAAACTTGGTTACATTACATATCATTAATTGTCAATTTAACAAAGTTTCATTCAAGAACATATTTTTTATATAATATTAGTTGAAAATTTTAATTAAAATTTACTATCACGAGATTAAATTTAATATGTTTAGTAAATATTTTTTGTATTAAAAAAATTTTTAATGACATAATATTTTAATTTTATAAATTTGATATCCTTAAATATTTTTCATTCTTTTAAAAATAATAATATTATAGAATTATCCCATAAATTCTCAACTACATTGTAATGACATCAAAGCAAGTTTTGAAATCATTTTTTTACCCATAAGATTTATAGAATGATTCACTTTATTTTTTTAATTTTGTTTTCTTAAACAAACATTCTGATTAATTTATCAATTCTTCACTTATCTTTTAGAGTATTATAGTTAATTTGACAATGCTTAAGTTTATAAAGTTGAGTTAAAAACAAATTACACTAGAAAATAATTTTTCACTATTAAGGTCTTAATTCTTGTTTTAATGTTAATCATCTCATTAATGTACTCTCATATAATTCATGATCAAGTAAAGTTTACAGTTGTAAGTTTCATTATAAAAGTATTAATGAGTGACTTAGTTACAAAACAAAATTACTTTTTCATAAATTGCAAATATTCTTTTACACTTTTTGTTTTTAAAATAATTTTTTTAATGTTGTTGGTAATAATCAATTTTATAAATATAAAGTTCAACTTTTTATTTTGTTTTTATGTTTATGATATAACTTCTTTTTCTCATTATTTCAATTTATAATAACAACACATTTATTTATTAATAGTACAAATCAAGATTTATAATATTTAAGTAAAAATTAACTTATTTGTATTATTCTAAGAAGTTTAATCCATTGAACAAAATAATAGATGAAATATGCAAGTGAATTAAAATAATTACATAATCTTAAATGATTATAATTAATTATAAGATGGATTCAATAACAAAACAATCAAAGTATATTATAAGCATATTGTAATTCTTTTTGGGAAATCTTATAATCTACTATCATAAGTAATATTGTATATTAACTTTAATAAGTAATTATTATTTTCAACTAAATATACTTGATATTTTTAATAAATAAATATATTTAACTAAAAATATTAATATATCTTAATTGTATTACTAATCATGAAATAATAATTTACCTTTAGGCAAATCATGTAATCTCATTAATTAATAATATCAATTTATCTAATTATTTCTCATTTATAGATATTTCATTAAAATCATATATACACGAATATTTGTATTCTAAATAACCAAATAAAAGTTAACTTTTGTTAGTTAAGAGTGCATTGCCTCTTTTTATAATTTAATCTCCAAGGCCAATGTTATGAATTATTAGTGACAAAAGTTGAAGGTTTAGAGCTCTAAATTTAATATAGGACTGCATCCTATAAGTTTGGTCTCTTTAGTGATAAACAAACTACTAAAATAAAATACACACATCATTCCAACATTTTAGTTGGTCATTTTAGTGACTCTTAAACTATAATCATAAAATATGCATGAAGCATTCTAATTTTGTTAGTTCTAATTTAGTTACTTTAGTAACTAACAAAATTATAACAATAAACGTGCATAGGCAAATACATCGCAATATATATTAACAATACAAAACATAACATTCAAATTTATAAGTTTATTAGATATATACTTTTGAATTATGCTAATGCACACGATTTATACATGTTTAAGCAAGGCTTATAATTATGTAGTATAAGCCATAAGTTACTATTTTTTTTTTTGACCTATTAAAACATAAGGTCCTTTACAAAATATCATTCTAATAAATCCAATAGCCATCACCTTACTTTGTGTCACATAGCCAATGACAAAATATAAAGCCTTTATCTTCTTTCATAATTAATAGAGTATATATTTTCTTTATTATAAATAGAAAATATTTTGTTTTCAAAATCATATACTTTAATATCACTTTTTTTGCTTAATTAAGAACATTTATTAAATATTAATTTTGGGATTTGTATACTAAATATTTTCATATAAATAATATATTTAAATATGTGAAAATTAAAATCATTTATTTATCTTAACACAATAACAAGTTTCTCTTTCATGACCTTTATTATAATCATATGTATTAAGATAAAATTTTTACGTATATTAAGAAAAGAAAAGGTCAATTCTACACACACACACACACACATTATTTCTATCAATATCTAAATTACATTTAAAATTATAATTTTTAAATTACATAATAATGTACAGATTATTTCTTTATTAATCGAATCATATTATAATTAAGCTTTTAATAGGAATATTATTCAAAAATGTTTTACCATAAATGATGAAGTCTAAGTTGATATATATTTTCATATAATTTAACTCTCAAATTAATGTTATTATTTTTACTTAAGTTTAATTTTACATACTTTTATTTTCTTTTGCTAAAAAGGAGTAAAGTGAAAATTTAGAGTCAATTTGAGTTATGAACATGAAATATTATTAATAAGGGAGAAAAAGGAAAATAAAAGAAACCTAAAGAGGAGTTCTAGTCTGATTTGGAGATTTATTTAAGGAGGAATAAGCAAAGCTAATTAGGATTTTGTCATGTTACTAATTAAGCAATATTTGGTATTTTAGGTATAACATTTGTTACATAAATCTAAATTAAGTAATTCTTATGACCAAAGAAAGCTATAAGATGGAGTTACAATTTTTAAATTTATGTCAAAGTCTGATTTGACTTATAAAAGAGAGATATTTGAGTTAGAAGTTATGGGTTAGAAACTGTTTAGAGGTTGATTAAAAATAGGAAACCCTTATTAATAAAAGGGGCCACGACATTATAAATTAGACAAACAAAGCAAAAATATATACAACCATATAAAAAATAAGAGAGAACTGTGCACTAAAGGAAAAGGAACAGGAAGAGATTAAAAGAAGATAAGTGATGACATCTTCTAAGGATCAATTCCGAAGGTGTTTCATTATTTTGTTCTCCTAAAACTCTTGTTGTTTTCAATGTTTAATTTGGTTTTTATTATTTCTATTATGAAATAATTTTTTTTAGCAAAAACTATACTGTAATTTAATCATAGTTATGTAGCTTTTTTTACTTTTATATTATTCAAGAATTTTCTTTTTATGACAAATATGTTTTATAGTTTTTAATACTTTTAAAAGTCTGATTACATTTTAAATTAATTTGATATACATGGTTAATACTGAAAGGAGATTTCTTGTATTAAATTAAATAGTACATACCATAAATTAAATGAAATACAAATATGCACATGCATGATTCATGCAACAATAATGTGTAGATCTCGAAAGAATTTACTTAAATTAGAATTTTTCATAAAACTTATTACTTTTTTTATCTATTTAAATTTACATAGAGATGTAATGAGTTAATAGGTATTGTAGATTTAATAAAGCTTGAGAGAGAATATTAAATAATATATGAAATTATGTTATCCTATAAATAAATTCTCTTTTTGATAGCATGTTAGCTGAAAACTTTATGTAATGTTAGTGTGTTCAATTAATGTCCTAGTGTCTTTGAAATCCTAATATCTTTTATTCTCATTTACTCTTATTGTTTAATGTTTAATTATTATCTTTAAATTTTATAATCTTTAAAATTAGTTGTCTAAATAAAGTTAAAAGTGATGAGTGTTTTAGTACTTGTTGCTTGTAATTCTTGTAAGATGATAATTTATTTAATATCTATATTATTTAAGTAACTAGTGCACTTACTAGTAATTATTTGCACATATCAAGCTTTTAACACAATTGTCACAAATCAAAAATCCTAACAATATTAAAACCTTTTGATTTTAATTTTAATTTGGTTTATTTTTGTTTTGCAAAGTTTTTGCTAGTGCATGACACAATTAAATGGTCCTTGCTTAAGTATGCAAAACCTTTAGTCACAAGGACAACATCAAGCATTAAAAGACTAACTATACAAGTGAATAATTTTGAAATCAAGCCAACCATCATTTAATTGATTCAAACTTCAATTCAATTTGGCAGTTTACCTAAGGATAACTTGAATGCCCATATTGCTAACTTTTTTGAGATTTGTGATACTTTTAAACATAATGATGTTTCTGATGATACTATTAGATTTAGATTGTTTTCTTTTTATTTGTGGGATACAACAAAAAGTTGGCTTAACTCTTTATTTGTATGATCCATTATTATGCATTTCAATAATTTTAAAAGGTGAAAAAAAAAACTTTTTTTACTCAGAAAGTACTCATATAATTGTTTACCTATTTAACTATAAGCACAAATTTTGTATAATTATTTATATCTTACCAATCATTCTATGATTGATGAAGCAGTAGGTGGCACTATAATAATGAAAACACCAAAAATGGTAAATAACTTGTTGTAAGAGATGACTTTTAATAATTATTAAAGGTAGACAAATAGATCAATAACTAAAGAGTTGTAAGGGTTTGTGCAATAAATATTCTTACTATGTTAGTGCAAATTGTAGAGGAAGACATGCTAGTACCTAGTGTCAGGTACATAATCATTTTTTACAGATATTTGAGTATGATAATTTTGTTTGTAATTTTAATAAGCAATAAGTAGGCAATCTTTACTCTAACACAAAAAATCCTGGTTGGTGAAACAATAAAGCCACCACCTTTTCTAAAGTAACAACAACTTAATGAAGCTGCCACCTTTAGAATTTCCACCTCAAGAGAAGAATTCCAATTTAAAGGAACTAATGATTAAATTTATATCCACTATTAAAACTATGTTCTAAAACCAAGAAATTTGTATTAAGAACTAAAAAACTTTTATTAGAAACCAAGAAACTTCTATTAAAAACTTAAAGTCGCATGTAGGGTAATTAACTAATATGCTTTTTGGAATGATTCATTTTCTTTACTTAAGATCTTAGAGAAAATCCTAAGGAGCAAGCAAAATTCATTACCTTAAAGTAATGGAAAGAAGTTGGAAAAAGTTTAAAAATAGCAAGGTTGTGACCTAGGAAAGAAGACATATTAAGACTATAAGCATTCAAGTAAAGAAAGAGAGTAAAACTAAACAATATAGGAGGAAAAAGTTGAGGATGATGTTATGGAATTACTTAAATGACTTTTTCATGACATTAATGTCAAACCTTAACTTCTTCTCATTCCTTTTCCTTAAAGTTTAAAGTAGTATCAATAAGATAAATAATTCTCTAATTCCTTGATTTGTTTTTTCAAAAGTTACACGTTAACTTTTTTTTTTTTTGGCAAATGCTTTAATTTAAATACTCAATTATACAAAATTTTTGAAAGAAATTTTGGCAAATAAGAAATAATTGGAAAAGTTTGAGATAATAGAGCTAAATAAAGAATGTTTTATAATTTTTCAAAATAAACTACCATTAAAATTAAAAGATCCAAATAGTCTCTTTATTCCTTACATTATCAGTAGTTCTTATTATAATAAGTCTTTATGTGATTAAAGAGTAAGTATTAATTTGATGCCTTTTTTAGTTTCTCAAAAATTAAGGCTTGGTAAACCAAAGTTTACCAATGTATCTCTTTAGTTAATAAATAAATCTATTAAACATGTAAAAGGTATAATGAAAGATGTTTTAATAAAGGTTGACAAGTTTCCTTTTCCCATAGAATTTATTATTTTGGACATAAAGGAAGACTGAGAGGTACCTCTTATTTTAGGAAGACCTTTTATAAGTATAAGTAAAACCTTAATTAATGTGCAATAAGGAAAACTAATCCTTACAATGCAAAATGAACAAATCACTTTAGTGTGTTTAAAACCATTAAATATCCCTTTATTATTAATACTTGTTTCATAATTAATACTCCTAACCAAAAAGTTAATGAGTTTTTTCAAGAAGACAGGTTGAAGTACTCACTTGAAGTATTATTCAATTAAAGTGTATTACAACTGAAAATAAGAATCTAAGGGATATACTAGTTAGTTGGAAGCAAATCTACCAGACCTAAAAACCAAAGAACTAAAAGTTGCAATTCTTAACAAACATTAAGCTTTTTGGTTAAAGTCATTAGTTGAGGAGCTCTTTACACTTGAATTTAAACCTTTACCTTTTTATGTAGAATATGTATTTTTAGAAGATTTTTCCTCTTTACATGTAATTATTTCTTTTTCTTTAATAGATTTAATAAAGGAGAAACTTTTCAAAGTTTTAAAGAAATATAAAAAAAAGTCTTAGGCTGGACAATAATTAAAATTAAAGGAATCAATCCTTTAAACTACATGCACAAAAGTCTTATAAAGGAGGCTTATAAGTCGTTGACTTGAGCATACAAGATGTGATAAAGACTGAGGTGATTAAATTGTTGGATGTATGTATAATCTATCTTATTTTTGATAGCTTATAGGTAAGTTTGGTTTAAGTATTAGTTAAAAAAAAAGAGGTATAATTGTTTTCAAGAATGATCAAAATAAATTAATTCCTATTAGGATAGTGATTAGTTTGTAGGTTTGTATAGATTATAGAAAATTGAATGATGCCATAAGAAAATAACATTTTCCTATACCCTTCATTAATCAAATGATAAAAGGACTTATTGGACATGAGTTCTATTATTTCTTAAATGGATATTTAGGTTATAATCAAATTCTTGTTGTAATATAGGATAATGAGAAAAATCACTTTCATTTGCACTTATAACACTTTCACCTATAGAGAAATGCCATTTGAATTATGTAAGGCTCTTAATGACATTTCAAATATGCATTATGTCCTTATTTTTTACTATTCTTTTGAAGGATCCTTGAGCATTAAGATATGATAGTCAACTTAAGAACTATAAATGAAGTGTTTTGTGGGAGACAAGCCATCTTTTTAAGGAAGTACTTTTTTTTTTCTTTCTTTTAGTTATTTACAACATTGACAATAAAGTTGATTTTGAGTTTGGGAAGAATTATTCACTTATCATTTACTTTTGGTTATTCATCTTTGCATGATTTGTTTAGTGAAATGAAATTTTCTTTGAGTTGCTTGATTTTTTATTGCTCTGAAAAATAATGATCACATTAGAAAATGATTTCAAAAATCTAATGTATATTATGCTTATGTAGTTCATAATTCATCTATTAACTTTATCTTATGGTTGAATTATAGAATTTTAAATAATGTTTATAATTTTTGACAAGTGTTTTATGCTTAAAGAAAATTTATGTGAATACAATAATATTTTATAATCTAAAATGTGATCTTTAGAACCTTTTTGATTATCCTTAAGGCAAAATCTTAGATAATTTCATTACTAAAGGGATGATTTAGGTCGTTTTTGTTTCATTTAAGTCTTTCAAACTAACCTTATTTATATTTTATTCCTTAAATGTGATCTTTAGAACTTATTTGATTACCCTTTGAGGCAAAATCTTAGAAAATTTCATTACTAAAAAGATGATTTAGGTCATCTTTGTTTTGTTTATGTTTTTCAAACTAACCATATTTTTATTTTATCCTTAATCACTCCCTTGAACCTTTGAATTATTTTAACCTTAAATTTTTGGTACAACTTAATATTTTCACTAACATTTTGGGTCAAAAAAAAAATTATAAACACCTTTTAAGTGAACTAAGGAAAAAAAAATTCCTTTAAAAAAAGGTGATATGAAAAAAAAACTGAAAAATCAAATGGAAAAAATAGTTTGTTCTTAATGTTGAAAGAAATTTTACATTAGTCAACCAAATATTTTGGCCAAACAACATAAAGAAAAGAGATGGAAAACTAAAAAGTTACATAGAGTTTTGATAGGTTGACTGACCTAATTGAAGTGGTGAACTACATAAACAAAAAAAAAATATAAATTAAAAAAAATTGTGTTTTTAGACAACAAGTCTTATTCAATCAACCAAACCAATTAATGTTGTTAATCGGATGAGTAAAATAGTTTTTACTTTAGAAAATTGATTTTTAATAGAAATTGGATCGACTAACTAGTTAAAGTATTATGATTAATCAATGTGAATAAGGTGTAAGAAGTTAAATTTTGGTAGATTGTACTTGATTATTTTCAAAAAATAAAAAAATAAAAAAATAAGAAATAATTTTTTTTTTTAAAAAGAGAAAGAAAAAGATTCTAATTTTTATAATCTCTGACTTTGATTTCTATCTCATCCTTTTTTTTTTTCCTTTTAACCATTACCTTAATTTAATGTTGTAAGTTTGATAAAATCCTTTTAATTTTTAGTAATATGAGTGTTTATATTAGTGGATAAGGATATAAAAAGAAAACTTTTTGAGGTATACTCATTTATACTTTAGAGATCACATTCATTATACACTTATTTGTATAGATTAATCCAAAAAGCATTTATGGAGTTGTAATTGATCATTCATATTTTGTTTTTTTTTTTTTTAACTCACCTATGATTCTAGGAGTGCTTGAATTAGCTATTAAATTTGTACAATATTCTAAAATTTTTCAATAATTATATGTTATATGTGATCTTTAAAGTAAGCATCTAAAAGTTAAGTGACATCATTGAAAGTTTTTATGTGTTCTTTTACATATGTTGTGTCTCTTTTATTTAAGGACAAGTAAAAATTTAAGTTTTAGGGTATTTGTTGAGTTCTAATTAAATATATATTTTCATATAATTTTACTCTTAAATTAATGTTATTATTCTTAATAAAGTTAAGTTTTATTCAAATTTTATATATTTTTACTTTCTTTTTTAAGTTTGGGAAAAGTGAATATTTAAAGTCAATTTAGGTCATAAGTATGACAAATTATTGACGAAGGAGTAAAAGAAATAAAAATAATTCTAAAGAGGAGTTTTAATATAATTTAAAGAATAATTCTATCCCAATAAAGAAACTAAAGCTAATTAGAATTCTATCTTGTGATTGATTGAACACTATTTGATATTTTAGATATACTTTTGGTTACATACATCCAAATTGAATGTTTCTTATGGACAAAGAAAACTACGAAATAGAATTACAACTTTCTAGTTTATGCCAAAGTCTAATTCAATTTTTAAAAGGGAGATATTTAAGTTAGAAGTTATGGGCCAAAAATTGATTAGAAGTTAATTAGAGATAGAAAACCCTAATGAACAAAAGGAGTCACCATATTATAAAAGAGATACAAAAAAAGAGTATAAACATATACAACCATACAAAAAAGAAAAAGAGAACTGTGCACTAAAGGAAAAGGAACGTGAAAAGAGTAATATAAAAGGAGTGACGACATCTTTAAGAAAGCAATTCAATAATTGTTTCATCATTTTATTCTCCTGAAACTCCTTTTGTTTTTTATATTTATTTTTATTTTCATTATTTTTATTATGAACTAATTTTCTTAGTTAGGTCTACAATGTAGCCCAATAATAGTTATATAATTTTTTTTTAACTTTTATATTATTCAAGAATTTTCTTTTTATGATAAGTATATATTATTGTGTTTAATACTTTTAAATTGCATTTTAAATTAAGTTGTTATGCATGGGGGAGACTGAATGGAGATTTCTTGTGTTAGATTAAAAAATATGTACCATAAATTAAATGAAATACAAAAATATACAAATATAATTTTATGCAATAGAGATAGATGAATTTCAAAATGATCTACTTAAATTAGAGTTTTTCACAAAATTTTTAGAATTAGGATTAATAATTATTTTATTGCTTATTTGCTTACAATATTTGTGGTAAGATGCTTTATTTATTATGTATATTACTCAAACAATTAAAATACTTAATAGTAATTATTTGCAAACATCAATAAACATATGAGATGTTTAATAAATCTTTTAATATAATTATAGTGAATATGTACATTGTAAGATAATTAAGTAATTGTATATGAGGTTAATAATTTATTTATAATTTGCATGTATATTTCGACAAGTGATCTTTGGTTATATTTTAGTTGATTTATTTTATATGTAATTTTTTTTTCTCTCTCTCACACTCTAACGTCCATTATTTTGATTTAAGCCTTGACTGCATTTCATTTCATTCATGTACGTGCACAGAGGTTTGTAAAAAAAAATGATACATTACCAATGTGTTCAATAAACTATACTTTATATATATATATATATATATATGAATGAGGACAAGGTAACTTTTTATTAAAAAAATCTATTGATAATAAAGTTATGATACAAATCACAGCTTCAACACTATTAGCAAGAATATTAGAAATTGTTTATCAAAAGTGAGTTATAGGTAGTTGAGTTTAGGGGCACGATGTGCTCTTGAGATGTGGTGCATGTATTTTGTAAGGAAAGTAAATTCGCACGGTACGGCCAGAAGAATTTCTACAATTAATGTTATTTAGGAGCTCACTCATATTGTTATTCACAGTAAAACTAAAATAAGATCAATAATCTCGGGGAAAAAACAAAAAACAAAAAACAAAAAAACAAAAACAAACAACAACTATCTGGAATCAAACTTAACTTTCGTGATGCAATTCCATTCATGAGAAGTCGCATAATCTCTAATAACAGTACATTAATGCCTACTTTTACTCTCCTTAATTCATTATCATTTGATTTATATCATTTATAATATTAGATTTCGCCAGCTAATTGGAAAAAGAAGAAGATTACTCACGACTAGCTCTGGCTCTACAGCGGATCATCATGGACAGTTTTTATAAGAATATTAGAGTAGTAAGCGATAAGTGAAAACTGAGAAGGTGACAGTGAAAAGATACAAAACAACAAAGAAGCACCCAGTTCATTAGGATTGGCAACAAAAGGAACAACAAAAATAGTTATCTACGTCGTACCGGATCTCGAAAGAAAAAAAAAAGAAAATAGAACGCACAAGTTAATTTGTCCCTTTCTCAATAGTGACGCACAGAGAATTAGGCCCTCGAAAGAAACCCATTACGTGATCTAAACGTTCTCAATTGAAGACGGCAAGGGGACACTCTTAACAGCGTAGAGTCTAAATATTTATTTTAAAAAAATTTTAAGCTTTAAATTTAAGGAAAAAAAAGAGGTGAGATTTATAAAAATATGTATAAATTACTCTTTGTTACATAGTCCAATGCCGGATGAGCTTATTAATAAAAAGAAAAAACAAAATTACAATGGACCATAAGAAGAATCACTTAATAAACAATAGCCGCTTACAATGGGACCACAGGCACACACGCTCTTAGTACATACATGCAAGTTATCGACAAGAAAATTATTTTTGATCGAACGCGATTAATGAAATAACGTAGATATTGCTATAATAAAGCCCCCCTAAAAAAAGTTGACAAAAATGAAAAGAGAAATAAATAAATTATTTTATTTTATTAATTACATTCATTATTTATTTTTGTATCGCGTAGTTGTTGATTATCGATGATGGGATACTAAAGAAGTCCCATAAAACAGCTAGTACATGTGAGGTGAATGGTTTAAGCAACCACACATCTCGGTGCGCAAGACATGGGCAATATTCTGAGCCAAAAATGGAGGCTGTCAGGCAAATATCCATCTTACTCTGGCGAATAGTTTTGAGCCAAAAATAGTAATCTAAAACTGGCAGGTCGCGAACATTGGCAATTGCTCCGTCTCACCTTCCCCTGGTGGAGAGAGATCACCGTGACACCTACGAGCACATGGGAGTCCCACAGCGAGATGCGTGTGGGGATGACGATCTTCTTGCCCAGGGCATTGGATGCCAGGGCTTCGTCAGAGTGGGGACACCTGAAACAATAATGCAATGTTTAGTTGGATGGGACCTGCTCTAACCAAAGATTAATCGCCAATCACTGGCCTGTCCAGGCTTTTGTGCACCAGAGAAGTCAGGGCCGTGACAGGACTGAAAGTCCAACAATTATTTAGTACTATAGGTTTAGCTTGATCTTATCATTTCTTCTCCTTCTTCGGCGATGAGTAAACTGATTGACCATTTCCTGAACCTGCAGCGCCAGCAAATAATGTCTAGCACGAAGGCGACTGGCTATCAATCGTGCGATATTTCATTGAAAATTCAATTATTAATCAGGGGTGTAGCGTGATTCTGTGTACAAGGTTGTAATCATTTGTCCTTCACTTTGATTTGTTTATTTATTTAATTGCATGGTCTCCCGTTATCCGTTCCCGAACAATCGATGGAGACATCAACCGTAACTATTCCATTTTAATTATGGCGCTATTTTACAAGTACAACAACGTTTTCATCTTCTTTAATCAAAGTTTTGCAGTTGGACCTGAAACTCATCTAAAGCAAAGGTCATGTCATGCTCCCCCGAATGAATAATACATTTCAGCACTACTGTCATCAATCAATTCTGGCAATTTAGGTGCAACGGCGTATGACCTTCCGCGTGCCACTTGGGACGGAGCAAGTGGACAGGGGCCTTATGGCACCCGTTTGTGGGATTGGGTTCCTTCTTGTCGCATGCGCGTTGGTATGCCTTTTTCGCGGCGTTTAAAGGACCAACGAGTCTCCTCTTCCTCTAACTACGATAAAGTTAAATCACTACCACCGTTTGTTCTGTTGTAATGGTTAGAGGTATTATAAGATTGAATTATCGTAAAATGTAGTTTTATTTCGTAAAATTGTGAGGAGAATTAATAATTTTAATTAATATTATAGAGTTTGTCTTTTTATAATTTAAATTCAAAAAGTCCAGTCTATTGAATAGTGTACTAATATATATATATATATATATATGTATCTCTTTTGGAATGTAAGACCCACATACATCATCAGTTTTGGCCTCTTCTATGTTAGTTTTTCTATGGACATGAATGCTTGCCGTAGCAAAAGAGAATTATAGTTTCTTTCGTTGAATCATCATTTGGTAATGGGTCTAAATGCCTTCCACAAGGACACTAATTGCGTATGCCTAGGCTATCAGGATAAAAGATTCTCAGTCGCAGGCAATTAAATGAGAGAAATCGAGAGTGGCGAGGAAGGGCAAGAAAACAAGTGAGAAAGTGGTCTCGCTACGCGCCTGGTCCTGCATGGCCGAGGAAAACTGCGGCGCCAACCAAAATTGAATGGGGAAAGAAATGGGGTTCGAGAGGGCCAGCTGTTACCTAGACCTAACCTTATCTATCGCTTTCTGGTTGTTCACATATGGGCCTCTGATGGGAAATGCTTATTTAACTTCTACTTAATGCTAACATTAATTTAACTGCTGGACCCCAGATGATCTATACTGCCAGTGCAAAGTACAGGACAATTACGAGCATCGAAGAGGGACTAAAATGGGCTAAAAATCCCGAGGAGTGGTACATTAGATGGATCTCTGAATCTGGCCCTAAAGCTAGAAGTATAACTAAGACAGTCATTAGGTACGCATACAGATCCAGATAAAGTATCATATGTTATGTCTGTTTGCGCTTTGGACACGAGTTTGAAACGATTATTCTCAGATGGGCCCAATATGGTTGGCTGCAAGGTTTTTGGCATCGAGGATGTTGGGAAGTGAGGTCACGATAGGCATCGAGAGGAACAGATGCTTTTCATCGAATGCAATTGATTTGAGCATTCCAGGTTCCTATCTCGACTTTCACAAGCAAAGTGAGTGCGTAGTCCCTACATGACAGCTTTCCAGTTCCCGTGAATCGGCCTTGAGCTCAACGTGCATCACAAGATTTCCCAACCTGAACTTGTTACTTTCCAGGACTATAATACATGCATCGCCGTGATTGGTTCGGTTTAGCGTTCAGGTCCCTTTTCTGTTCTTTTATCCTTTTTCCTTTTATCTTATGGCTTGTCAACCCTCTAATAAGATTTCAATACTATATATCAATCCCCCCAAGTTATAGGACTTGTGTAATTAAGGCCATCACGTTTTTTTTTTTTTTTTCTTTCTTTCTTTTTAATAGTGATGGCAACTGCATTCAAGTTAAGGTATCAGCAAGAGTCCACGGAGGACATAGAAGAAACACACAATGGTATGCCAGCGCATGAACTTTTGTTTTGAGCTGACGCTATGAGTATTTGTTATAAGTGATTAATATTATCGAGAGATATGTACTATTTTAAGTACTAAGAAATTTGACTGTATGATAGGAGATATTGAGTTGTCAACACTACGCTGACGAATACTCTCGAGCCAACCAACAATTCAAATAGCTTTTCCACTTAACACCAACATTTAATTTTTTTTTTTTTTAGTGTACTGTAATCTTATCTTATTTTACTTATACACCTAAATTCAAGTTCTCATGTAAATAATTGGTATAAAATGTCATCAATTTACTTGAATTTTCAAGTCAACGAGTATAAGGAACTGGTAAATATTTACTTATTATTCTTCTCACCAACAACATGTGTATTCACATTTTAGTGTAATGCAATTTTATGATTTCCCTTTTTCACGAGGTATTAGGTTACCATCTGATTTGGGTTTTACTTCAATTTCTTACTTTGTTAGTTTGCTTACAATCATATTTATATAACGTCGGTTCGAGTCTAAAACTCGCGCACTAATGATTTGTTGATGCCATAGCTTATTTTCAGAGCACTTACTAGTTATTTGTGATAAGTTCTTATAGCATTAATTTGAAATTAGGTTCGCGTACTTATGTTAGTTAGATTTAGTGAAAAACATATATTAGAAAATCTAATCACTTGATAATAAGAGATATCGATATATTTAAATTGTAGCTTTGCTTTTACCCACAAAATGGTGTGTCATTGGCGTATACCATTGCACTAATCAACAACGCAAATATCATTTTCCGCTTTAACACAAATACTTTAACTTCTCTTAACGTATTGTGTTACACATTTTTATTTTATTTTGATAATTACGTTTAGATTTTAATATAAAATATTACTAATTTACTTATATTTTTTATATTTTTAAGTCAATGAGTTTAAAAAACTAACAAATTATAGAGTAAATATTTTTGTTAATAAAATTAATAAGTAGTTTTACATATATTTCTTAAATTACTAGAAGTTCAGATTTCTTTTTCAACTAGCTTTATTATCCGGAGTTTTTTTTTTTTCACTTCATCAACATCGACATTAATAGTAGACAACTGAGCAAGCTCATGTGCAAAGTGCATTAGCAGTCCCATAGATGTGTTGGAGGTGGATCGTTGAAAAGGCAACGGAGATGCTTCGGATGTCACTGGCAAGTTGTTGCAGCAAGGTAGCCTCATCTCGAGCCCTATTGATGACGAGAATTGCAGTAAGGCAGTCAGACTGTACTAACAGATTGCTCAGGAACAGGAAAGCTGCCATCCGGACTCCCAAACTCAAAGCCAGAAGTTCGAGAATTTCAACCGCATATTCAACCCGGAATGCTTTAGACACAGAACATAAAGCACTCTGTTTGTATGATCGCGAATGACCACACCCACGCCACCAAAGAGAGCGAGGTGCGGGATGCTTCTGTATTCAACTTGAAACTGCCTTCTGGTGGGGGCATCCGTTCTGAAACAGAAAGAGGCGCCGGTTGAAGAGGCCACAGCAGTGGGTAATCGCTGTTGATAAAGACAACAAAGCTCAACAGTCATGTCAATAACATGCACAGGCGACAGAAGTGTATCATAAAAAATCCTCAAATTCCTCGACTTCCATAATAATGTCCAAAAAAGATCATTGACACCATATCAATGCGTTTTCTGGCGAGAACTTTGGCAAGAGACTCCAGCCATTGTGCAAAAAAGTAATTTGTAGTCTGTCATAGACACGCATTCCAATGAGCAAAGAAGCAAAACCCCGGCAACGAAACAACAGTCCAATAATGCATGTGTGGTGGTCTCTCCCTGCTCACCACATAGATCGCACTCCTCATCTAAACTCTTGCCTCTTCGAGACAAAGTACTGCAGCTTGGAACATAATTTTTAACATCTCTCCAAGTAAATTGTTTGACCTTGTTTGGTATCCCAGAATGCCAAATAGACTCGTACCAACCACAATCCGAAGCACCACTAGAGTGTGAGCACCCAGCCACGGAGGGCTCTTCATATGCTGTCTATTCTTTGTAGCTTTGATCGTTAGTACCACTCTTAGTTACATTATTTTTGTTTCTACATATAAGTAAATCAAGCCATTAGAAACATTTGTGACACTGCCATTACGTGATAAATTTATTCCGCTTCACGCATTTAATACGGACTCATTTCCCAATTTCCCCAAAGACGTGACAATAGGCTGCCCATGTAGCAAAGATGAGACACAACTAACAAAACAAGAAAAACAGATAAAAAGGTACACAAATAAGAACCAACTCAACTAAGGAATCAACGTTAAACTAATTCACTGCAGCAGAGAAAATTCCGTTCCATCTTAAATATCTGGTACAAGAAGGGCCACTCACTATCTTCCCAATTCTCCTAGGCCTTCAAAGTCATCCTGGTGCTACTAGGAGGGCTGTTTTGGCAAAACGGGATGGTTGGACCTACTTGTAAAGATTGAAATAAAACAATAGAAAAAGAATGCAAATACAGCAGCCAACGCATGAAATGGCACATTTCTCTGCTTGGGAGAAAGCAAAATTTCTGCCATCATATTTAACCTGCAGCTATGACTTGCGTGGCCTCCCTCTCTTACTGGTTTTTTCTTGGGAAGAATTTGCACTTTTATTTGCTGATGGAGGGCGGCCCCGTGCATGCCCAGTGCCTTTACCGTCTGATGCAGATTTTTTTGCACCTTTACCTTTACCTCTACTGGAAGCCTTTCCCCCGCTCTTATGCTCCATCTGGCCATTGAACTGTTCATCACTGCTGTCACTTTCATCATTGCTGTTTTCTTCATCCTCGGATTCTGAACGATCTCTGGATTTCTTCCGCTTCTTGGATTTCTGATCAGCTTTACCAGAACTTTTCTTGGTATTCTGCTTCACAGCAGGAGTTCTGCTTTCAGGTTCTTCACTCACTGCAGGAAGAGTAACCAATTACCACCCCAAGTTCCTACAGCTTTTCACATGATGAAACATGTCTATTAAAAGATCTCAAGATGTAGGCAAACTTTCCATTGCTGAGAAGCCAAAAAGAAAAATTTAGTACATTTTGCCCCACTCAGAAGGCCTAGACATACCCTGAATGTCCTTACTTTCTGCTTAACATCGTACAAATGCCAAGAACCTAATGATAAAATAAAACAGCCAAAAATACATTTATCATCAGCATACCTCCACCTGAGGCTTTGCCATCGTGCACATCAAGCTGTTAAGAACACAGTTTTAGAGATAGATTCATAAGTGTAATTACCAAATCTCAAAATACTGCAGACTATGATTATATCAGCTTAGGCCAATACTCTTGCAAAATAACAGGAAGAAAAAGCTTTCTTGCACTATGTTGGCAAAACAAAGTTTAAGCAGGGATGGAGATGAAGTCATTTTTCCTTGCTATCATTGACTCATGCACAATCAGAAATACCATGGACAACTGCCACATCCATAGTACACAGCAATCAAGTTTTCTTCTTAAGAGAACATGATTTCACTTCAGCAGTCTATCCTCCACCTGATTACATGACTATCAAAACTTGAAATAGATTTAGATATTTGCTTCCTCAATAAAACATCTCTGCATTCCTTTGGAAGAGGTAATGAAACCTGATGTCTGTTGCAGAAGTATGATAATGGTTATCATCAATGGATAATTGGGTATTACCACAATGACTATACAATACATCTTAAATTGAAAACTGCAGTTTATGTAGCACAACAATAATTCCTGGCTTCCAAAGCCAGGAACTCCTGAAAGAATTACCTGATCAAGCTGGTCACCAACATTTGTTCTATCAACTACAACCATGGAATGACCCATGCCACATGCGACACTGGATAGAAAGATCCATCTGTTAAATCTCAAAGATAAAGTATGAAATATTGGTGGATGAGGTGTTAAATACAATAAATGCTATATTGCTTACCCAATGACATGCATGCCCTCAAGAATATCTACCTTTTTAGGTACTGCTGAAGACCTAAAATAAGCAACAGATATAAAAGTGAGAATTACAATTAACAAGAGAAAGATAAACAAAGCCATTACCACAAATGTGAAACACATACTTCTGTCCACTAGGTCCATATCCCAGTTCGCCATACTGAGCATGGCCCCAACTGATGCAGGAGTTATCAGCACCAACAAAATGATGCATGTTGCCTGAATCCATGCAACGAATATTCCAACCACTGTGCTCCAGAATATAAACAAATCAATCAAAAAGGACATTGGGGTCGTTATCTATGCAACTGTAACAAACACTGATTAATCACACTAAAATAAATGAATCCTACACTTTATATAAGCCACTAAATATCAAATGCACACGTAGGATCAAAGCAATTACATTGAGAAACTGCAAACAAGTACTGGAAAATAACCACCAGAGACAGCAGAAATAAGCACTTAACAAAATCAAGTACATAAAAAACAAAAAAGCACCGAGAGCCAGAATCACACTCTTATTAAAATTTTATCAAAAGATCAAATGATCATGATAACTCAGAATACAACAGGTCATGGAGAACTAAAATGAAACCATTTGGGTCATTTGAATGAAATGTTACAATATCTTCCCCAATTTTGCTACAGCAATATCTGAAAAAGGAGGCTGAGGAAGAGCCAAAGATGCACATTGGACCATTTATTGGGGGAATGAGATGAGGATACTCCAATAACTCTGAAGGATGCAGAAATGCACATGAATGAAGACAATTGAGAATCCTGTTGGAGGCCACTAAGAAGCCCATATAATCAAGCTGAGGGAAGACATAAAAAATTGGACCAGTACAAGTTGGCTTCCTATATAGCTGGCAAACAATTACCACAATGATCTATTAAAAGGTCTATTTGCATAGCATCATAACTAGTAAATCCAGGTCAATCAAGAGTCAAATGAGAAATGTGAGCCATCTCCTTCTTAGTTACAAGCTTTTTATTTTCCAAATCAACAACATTCTTTCATATATATGAATCCATTCTCTCTCTCTCTCCATACATCCCCTGAATCCTTTAGCTATTTTTTGATAAGAGTATAATGTAGTTGTTTTAACACTTGTCTCATGCTTTTGGTTTACCATACAATCATTATAAAACACTTTTGTACTTGTTTTTAGATTTTATATGAACTATATGAAATATCTTGCTAAAAAGTTTTAAATATTGTTGCTTTGAATAAGTTCAATTAGTTACTTTCTTGTTAAATTTATATCTTGCTTCTGTTTCTTTCAGCAGTTTTATCTACTTTTTAAATGTGTGCCTCTTTTCACTCAGAAGTGTGCCTTGTGCCTAGGCTACCAAGAGACCTTAGCAGTCAGAGTGCCTAGCACCTTTGAAAACATTGATAAGCAGCTCAACTGATAGTGTTCCATTTATTATGATGAGAACTTAAGAAAAGAAATGTCAATTAAAAGCCTTTCTGGTTTCTAGGTCAGTAATTGAAAATTGATGCGGTGCAATTACCCAAAGACAAAAGGTTCCAAATAAACAGAGCACTCTCAATCTATACAATGGAAGTTAGGAAATCATGTTTCATGATCAAAAACAAAAATAATGCTAAAAGATATCAAGCTGGGCCAATTTAGACACAAATGCACCAGAGAACACAAGAAAAAAGTTCACAAGGCAAAGGGTAACACGATTAAACAGTGGCACAGTGTATAACCTTAGATCCATAAGTGGTTTGGGATACATCCAGTCATCACCAGTGTTCTTAATTTTGCCCCACATATACAACTGTCCACCTCCTGGCGAACAAAAAAATGTCCACATTTTATGCTAATTAGTACATACTGCACCTCTGAATATCCCAGAAATGGGATTGGCCATTGCCAAATCTAGTTCAATGAAATGGCCAAAGAAAGTCCAATCATATGACCATTCAACACATTCAGCTAATAAATACGCAATGCCGTAAGGATACATGTGCAAGCACTCATGCATTAAGGGTCAATTCATGAAAAAAAAAAAAAAAAGCAAAAAAAGGTCAAGGTACATATGTACATAAAGCACACACACCTAAACATCTCCCTTAAGCCACAATTGTTCATCAATCTACTACCTAGTAAAACCCAAATTTTAGCTTGGCACTAGTCATGTCACCGTTCAATTGAACCAGGTCAATATTCCTTCCTATATATACTCCATTTTTTCCACCACATTGGACTGCCAAAATGATGTCCAGTTATTATTTTATTCAAAGCACTAAATTTCCACATACTTCTGTAACGTTTTACCATTTAAAACGAAAAAGCCTGCAATTTCATGGTGGCCTAGAAAACATCAGACTAAAATCTTATTTACTTTCTTGCAGCTAAAACGACAAAGAAGACAATCATTACAATCCTCATTTGACCCAAAAGTCCCAATATCCTTAGCACCCTTGAGACCCTAAACTTGCAACTCCAATAAACCATATTGCACCAAATCCATGTCTGAAAATAGAGTAGAAGAACATGTGTGATTGAAAGATGCACTTATAGAAGAGAACATACAACTGGTTTTACTAAAAATAATCCAGTATTGTAAATAACAATACCAGCTGTGCATGCAGAATTCACAGCCCCAGCTGATATAACTGCATTAGGAGGTAAGACATTGTGCTTCTGAAAAACTTCCACGCGACGAGGAACCCACTCATCCTTTTGCTCTCTATGTCCAAGTCTACCAATAATTACATGCATCACATGAAGGCAAAAAACCATTATGCAAAGGTATAAATGTCAGTATGTTTATCAGAGTTCCTCTTAAGTGTAAAGAAGAACTTTATTGCCCATGATAGTGTGCCTGATGGAATTTCAGTCAGCTGGTGCATTACCTTCCATAGCCACCAAAGCCCCACCTTCACATGTAACATCAAGTTATTGGCATTAATTAGCACAGGAAGAAATAGAAAGATCCATCTATATTGGACAGAACCAAGTAAGGGAAAACTTACGTGTAGACATAGCCATTTGAATCAACAGCCACTGGATGCCAGGAATCAAAAAGGAAAAAAATAAAAAATAAAAAAAAGTAAATGCAACAAATATCAGGAAAATATGCCCAAGGGGTGACAGAAAAATAGACAGAAAGAGAATGGCTAAAAACCTGTATGGTTGGTCCCACATGTGACTTTTACAACAGTTTCACTAGAAAGTGAAGTAATTGCTCTTGGGCGTGGTTGGGCTTCATAAGCAAGCCTGACTGAGCTGTCTTTGGTATTGTACTGCAAGCACAATCTCATGCTCAGTGTCATGCCAAGAAAGTTCCATATGAGATGGAAGGCCAATACTACTCTAACATCATAGAATCTTGTGACAACAATAATCCAAACTTAGATTAGGGCAGGGGTGGGCTACTAAAGTTAAGTTAGAAATAATCTCTTGAAATTTAGCAATAGGTTATGCATGAATCTTGCATTGAATTTTGGAAGGCCAATACTAGTCCGACATGCATAGAATCTTGCAACATTGATAATCCAAACTCAGATTGGGGTGGGCTCCTATTAAAGTTGGAAAGAATCCCATGAAGTTTAGTGATAAATTATGTAAGAATCCTGCACAGAAGGTTGATAGATCTAACAATTCACCGCAACAATAGATGTTTCAACTCACCTCATTGTCTGTTCCATGTCCAAGCTGACCATATTGTGGAAGGCCTGCGGTTCTAAAGACCACAAAATTATGCAAATTACTAGGAACCCAAATCAATCATGGATTTTAAGCCATCAAGAGAATAATGTGAAGAATCATAAAAACAATAATTAAACCAATCCACAAACCATACAATATGGAAGCTCCTTCGATAGAAGATAACCACACAGTGAAGTCAGCACCACAAGCAGTTGTCTTGACATCAGACACAAGGCAGCGAACAGGCAATGACTCAGTTTCTACAAGGTAGAGCAAACAGTGTTATCCACAAAGCTTTAACATCTGGAGAAGAAGAAAAAAGTAGAAAAACGTAAAGATACCATAAAATTTTCCGAAGCACATCGACTTGTCTATGCAAGATAAAGCCAATCTAGAAAAATAATAGAATTTCATAAACCTAATATGAAAGTGTCGTTTTGTATTCAAATCCCCTAATCAAATTAGCATACATTCCACATTCACTGAAGATGATTTCCCAGATATTTCAAGAAATTGGAGTTACCATTTTTCAGTGAACCAGAACCCAGTTGCCCATGTTTGTTCCAGCCAAATGCCAGGGATTGACCATCGTCGGAAACCACAACAGTGTGGCTCCTTCCTGCTCCAGCTTTAATAATCTTATACCTTCAGATCAAAAGTGATACAAGTATTTTTCAGCAACAAGGAATCAATTGATATTACAGTCACTAACTGGAAAAATTATAAACATCAGATAATCCTAAATCACCTTGTCAAACATATAACAATACAAAACCACATATACAGTCCACAATCACACAAATAAGGCTACTCAACATTCTCACAATAAAGCATCATATTTCCTTAATCTTTATGGGACATGTTTTTCATACAAAGATTCCTTAGATGTTTTGCCACTTTAGCAGTCCTTGCCACTTGACGTTATCCAATTTTAGAGTGCAACACTGGAAGCAAATGAGACTGATGAATGTTTGGTTGCAGCTCCAATTTTCTCCAGTGTCCTTACACACAAGATCAACCTTATCTTGGAATTGACCAAATTTCAATCCTCCAGATTATTCTGGGCCCAAGAACTGTGACATAAATGGAGTTTAGATCACCTTCTTCCCTCACAGTACCATTGAAAAAATTCTTGCGAGGTGATGGAAAACAATAAAACCTTGTGGACAATTTGAATCATTTGAATATTTTCTGACACTTTTCAGCTAGGGATTCTAAAAAGTCTTTGAAAGTCAAAGCCAATATCCAAGTGCCTGAAGCTTCACAGAACTTTACCTTCATCATACTTAATTCTGCATTGCATTTACCTGTGCTAAAATAAATGGGCTGGCCTACCCAGAGTTGAGAAGCTTCTCTGCTTTCCATACAAGACATGCTTGATGAACAGGATGATATATGGTTTAAAAGCACAGAACAAAAATGCAGATAATCCATAGTAAAAAAGGTATCTTATACAATGCAACTATTTTTTTTTCCAATAAATTTAAACTTTACAAACTACATTAACTTGACAACTTACTTCAACAGTTCAGAAACAACTGTGGGTCTATCACGCTGAATTTTGTCCCCATGACCCAGCTGAGCCTTCTGTGCAAATAAGCCAGGCTGCCAGAGTCAACACAAACAGAGCATAAAACAATAACTAAGATTACCAAACAACTTCATGGACATTAACAGTCATGCCTCGTTGCGCCCCCATGTGTAGCAACGTCCTTCAACATCCAAAGCCACACAATGGCACGAACCTACATCAAAGATTAAACAGAGATAATAAAAAATCTACTGCAACACAGTGTTATAGAATAACAAAAAACCAATATTCCTAAACCCCCCAAGTAAAATTTACCTGGGGAGGCCAAATATTAGGATTATACTGATTTTTTTTTTTTTAAATTACTGGTAAGCTTCCCATCTCATGCCTATTAGTGTGTGTATGTATAAATAAATAAATAAATAAATATATATATATATATATATATATATACATTCTTAAAATTACTCTCAAAATTAACATCTATGCAGTCCATGAAAAAAAAAGAGAGATATTTATTAAATTTCCGAATAGTATGACATTATGCAATTATGAAAAATCAAAATACGAGTGGTTTTTCACGCGCGTGTGAGAACGCACGTAGTCGGGAAGTGAATCTTACTGCAACCGGAGGCAACAAAGCGAATGTCGACGCCAACGAGAGGACGGAGCCGAGTGGGAGAGACCAAGTTCCCTTCCTGGGCGCCTTTTTTGCGGCCAATGATATCCCAGCACGTGCCACCGCAAAACAGGATCTCTCCTCCTTGCTCTTCCACCTTCTCCTTCTCCGCTTCGACGGCCGCCATTTCCCGTCAACCCCGACAGTAGATCTCTCTCTCTGCTTCTTTTTTTTTTTTTTTCTAAAAGAAAAAGAAAAACAGAAAAACAGGAAAAAGAATGGGGGGATGATCTAACGGCTAGTATTTGAAAATTGGGGCCGATCAACGGCCGAGACAAAGAAAAATTGGCGGGAAAGGGGAGGTAACGGCTAGTTGGAGAGATCGAGCGATTGGGGCTTAAGCTTCGAAGGTGAAAGAAGTCCAGAGCGAAACCCTAATTCCGAAATGGAGGCCACCGGGAGAGGATAATAAAAAAATAAAAGGAAAGGAGGAAATCGCTATACTTTTCGTTTGCGTTTGCGTTTGCGTTTGCCCGAGAGAGTGGCTACTTTATTATCCCCCGATACTAATATTCTAATATTAATTAATAAAATAAAAAGCAAACAATGTCAGTATGTTGTTGTGCACTCGAAGACAGAGAGGCGAGCGAGCGTGACCGAGAGAGGTTGTCAGCCATCTACCTTCTGTTGCTTTCTTTTTATTTTTATTTTTATTTTTTATTTTTTACCCCCCCAAAAAAAAAAAAAAAAGAGAATGCCTCTGATTTTATATGTATATATCTATTTTAATTTCTACTGTGATTATTGTACTTACCCATTTTATCTTATCTAAATAGTTGAGCAATCTAAGTTCTGAATGTTTTATACTTTTATGGTTTGGTTGGAAAGCTTAAAATTAAGAATTTATAGCCCCCAAAAATAAATAATAATAATAAAGGTTTGAAAATGAAATGCCCTATTGGGGCATGCCATGATCTTTTTTTTTTGTTTTTTGTTTTGGTAGATAATTTGAGTAGACATCGTTTGACTTTTCTTTCTCAAGAGAAGAAAGGCAAAGGCAAATTAGAAAAAGATCGTAATCCACACCAAGACATAATTTTCCACGATTACTTTATTGCAATGTCTACATAAATGTGCCCCCTAGTTGGTCTTGGTTCGTTTCGTTTCATGTTTTTAATTTTGTTTCCTTTCAATCCCACACTGACCAATTATCTATTTATATAGTCTATCTATTCTTACGGCTTATGTGTGGCGGGTGTTTCACTTTCCCACAATTATTATTATTATGTTTTTTCTTTTTGTTCAATTCTTTAATGACACCTACTTCAAACAATTGTCGTAAAATTAGCAATTTTAATGTTGTTTAATAGGCCGTTAATATTCAGAAGCTGAAGAGAAGAGGCATGCACGATCGAGAAACTCTCTAGAGTTTTGTCTCCATTTTTCAGGGCTACAGCCACTTTTAGAATTCTAAACATAAAAACAACACTTATTTCTAAAACCAAAAACTTAGGTAAGTACAACTTTATAGGGGCGCGAGGCACATGCACTTGTTCTAAAAAAAAAAAAAGTGACCAATCCACTTATCTTTTATTCTTATTATTTTTTAAAAAGAAAAGGGCAAAATGATAAAAAAATAATGAACAAAGGAAAAAAAAAATAGTTACATTCATCTCATTTTGTCTTATTGTTCGAAACCAAGGTAACTAAAAATTGTAATAAATTTTGATATTGGTAACGTTTAACAAAAATTAATATGAAGAGACATTAATTAAGCTAAAATAAATAATATTAAATAAATATTTATAAGAAAATCAAATATAATTTTTGAAAATTATATGTAATTACTATATTGTTAAAATTAAAGAATAATAGTTATTATTAAAACCCAAAAAATAGTTTGTTTATCTTTTAAACCTATATACAATATATTAAGACATTATATGATAATATAATTTTTTAAAAATCTTTGTGGTAATATTAGAAATTTGAAAATTACATGTTATTTAATGTTGAAGTTAATTTATAAGGTATCATATTATTTTTTCTTTTTTAATGTATTACCTTTTATAACTTGTCGTTAAGTTTTATTAAAATGTTTTATGAATTTGTTCTTAACATTTTCATTAAAACTTATAATTGATGTGTGAGAATTAACTTAATTATTTTATAAAGATTTTATTACTATAATATTTATAAGAAAAAAGAGACAAAAGGTAATAAAGATAACAAAATAATGTGACATTTTATATTGTCCTATATCATGTTATATAATTTAATCATTATAATATGAATACGCCGCATTATATAAATATATATTTCTATATATAAAATTATTAGCCTTTAAGGCAATCCAAAATAAAGAATAAATTAGGTTAACTTGATTTGATCGTTCAATTCACACTCAATTCCAATTTTAAATAATAATAACAAAATAACAAATGAATAACAAACAATAATACAAATAAATAAAAGTAAATGAGATAAGAGGAAATAGAATATATATAATGATTTTTAGTGATTTAGTTTAAATCAAAAGTTTATATTCACTTTTCAACATTTGTCTTTTGAGAGAAAAATTTTAATGACTTTTTCTTCTTTTATAAGATAAAAACAACCCTTTACATTAAGTTACATTGACTAAAACCATAACAAAAACCTTTGTGAATTTTTCACAAGTACTAACATTTGCTCATGACTTAAAAACTCATGTTCTATCACTTTTTACTTTAGAGTTTTTGATCTTTTGATCACTTTTCTCTTTCCATTAGATATATACAATGAATAACTCTTCTTTGTCTTTAGCTTTTTTCTTCTTTTTCATGCACTTACAAACAAGTTATTGGAAAGATTGATTTTTTTCCACCAAGAAAATTAATTTCTAAAACAATAATTTTTTTCTTTAAGGCATCCATTAATTGCAATAATTAATCTTTGTGAAATTTTTTTAAACTTCTACACTTTTAACTTGTTCAGTCATATCAATTGCCCATAGCTATTGGTTAAGTCGACTAACTTAAAATCTTTGTAACTTTTTTTTCAATTCTTCTCTAATGTTTGGTTGACTACATACACTAGTTTAATTGACAGATCCAAATTTCCTATTTTTTTGCAATTACTTTGATGTTCAATTAACTATAGACATTGGTCTGGTTGATTGACCAAAATTCTCTATTACTTTTTACTTTTCTTCTCATATGCTAATTGACCAATTGATATTATAGATTAACTAATCCAAATTCTTTGTTCCTTTTCTCTGTTTAATCAATCTCATAAGTTGATTTATCTCAAATTTCTATCAATTTTGAATTTTCATGATTCTTTTCATCTTTCATCGAGATAACTCAAGATCTAACTTAATAAATTTCTATAAATATATATTTGACAAATAACTAGATCTTTATGTTGTTATTAGTTTAAATAAAATTTGAATTTTAAAGATGTTTCCATAATAGATATAAATCAAATATATATCATCTATATAAATATAATACTTGCTTAACAAGTAATCATATTATCAAGTATAAAGAACACATCACAATATAAAATAATAAAGTATAACATATGATCTCATTAATCTTAATAATCTTTCTATTAATAACAATAATCCTAACAATTATACTCTTAGTCTCAACAATCTCAATAGTAATATACACATAACACATACAATAAACAAGTAATTTAATAAGATTTTGTAATTAAAATTTTATAGTATATAATACCAATATATTTAAAATACAAGTAACAGTCTAAAGGTTTAAAGTTTTTATCCAAATGTTTTGAATCTATAAGATATTCATTCTTTAACAAAAAAGAAAAGACTTTTTAGTACATAAGTTTGTATCTAAGTGTAGTTGCTTAGTGAAATTTTGAATTCACCAATAAGTCCTTTAACATATTCTTTATCACTAACTTATTTGCTTCTTAATTATATATTTGAAATTTGCTTCAATCAAATTCATAACAGTATTATTAGTAGTAGATATTTATGAACAACTTTGAGAATATTAACTAATTATATTTAAAAAGATAAAATTATAGAATAAAAATTAGTAGGTCAAATATCTTGGTTCTTTTTTGGCTTACTTCTTTTATTGGTTGATCACATATCTTGAGCATATTTTTTGGGCAAACATTAATGTGGTTTGTATATAAAAAATAATAAATATGAACATAGTTACGCACTTTTTATCAATTATGTCATAAGATCCACGTATAAATTGAAAGTCATTTGTTGTTGTGTGTGTATCATAGTATGTGTCGATGCATGTTGGCTAAATAACAAATTGTAAAGGATAAAGTAGAGGCAATTGTTTTAGGCTTACCAATGACTTAAGTACAATGAAATAAATTCTAACTTGTTTGCTAAAAGGTCCTTGGTAGAGCAATTATGTTAAACTTATAATAGTTATGATATAGTGGATGGACCATAAGTTATATCACTTCTGGGGTAATTCCTCTATTTTATCCATTGGAAACAATAATTAATACTAGGTGATTTAACCCTTAAGTAGTCATATGTACATCAAGGCTACTTCCTTTTAATGTTGTATAAGTATAACATCTCATAGTTTATTCCCAAACCTATTGTAAAATAAAAGTGTCATAGTTTATTTCCAAATCTGTCATATATTTTAATAAAAGTGTCATAATATGTTTCCAACCTATCATATACTTTAATGACAATGTCATATATAATTGCAAAACATATCATATAATTGAATATAAATGTTGTATATAACATCCAAATCATAAGTATACTTTAATGGTCCTCCTATAATGCAATGTGTTAAGTTTATATGACACTATTATTTAATAACATGACATCTTAGCATAAATATATGACATCTTCCTAATACAACGCTACGCCTCATTTCATTAGTTTTAGTTTAGACTAACTTATTACACCTAAAGTGAAATGCATTGGTGCTAATAACCATAAGCTAAGTTTAATTCATAATAAAACATAAAATGAGATGCATATAGAAAGTCTTATGTAATAGAGGAGGTACAAAATAAGCCTAAGTGAAATAAAAAAGTTTGACTTAGCACCATTAGGCCTAGACTAGGAAAAGTCTTCGAAGAAAAGCCTAGTTAACAAATTATTTAACTCAAGACTCTATTATAAGACCTATTACAAAATAAACGACTAGTGAAAGCTTCTATTTGTCCAAAAGAAAAAAAAAACTAACACATATATATGGAAAGATGTATTATGTTCTTTATTACAATGTATGACTCTTATGTCATATATGTTACAGTTTAGATAAATTATTAGTAACTTACTTCTCTAGCATGTTCTTAGTTAGCCTGGCTTACATATGATGTGATGGGAATAGATGGCTTACCATGCATCCTTATACATTACATTGATGATAGAGAAGTTAAAGTTAAGCTTATTAAAAAATTTTGCGTTGTCAACATATCATTAAACATAACTTGGCACATTTACTACACCAAATATAATGCCATCAATATAACCACAATCCTTAAAGCAGATTATATAACTAAAATTAGGTCAATTTAAAGTAGCTAATAAAATGTTATATGAGAAAAATAACAATTATCCTTTTGTTATAAATAATCATACATTTTTCTCCTTTTTGGAATGACAAATGCAAAGACACACATTTAACAAATAAAACTTTGCCATATAAGTATGAACGGTGAAATCCGACCTTATTTTACATTTATTTATAAAAATTGCAACTAAATGAGTTCGAGGAGAGTTAACATATTTGGGCATATTACCACTTTCTTACACTTTGTTACTAAGTTCTTACCTAATCTACAAAACTTTGCTATGTATAAGTTAAATCAATCAAGTTAGGTGATCGAGGAAAGAGTTAAAGTCTAATTACATTAGCCTGCAAAATTACAAAAGTGACAAAGAAAGCCAATTAGAGTAAGATGTCGTCTATTATGTTTAAAGTCTTATTAGACAATATACAATGTGTGTTAGAAGACTTACATTTGGTTTAACTTCAGTTCCACCTTTTGCTCTCATTTTTGTAAAATTGCACCTCATGCTCAAGATTGATGCTTGAGACCATATCTTCTTGACAGTCTTAGTATGTGACTTAATTCTTCTTCCCTTTGGCTTTCCTTATGTATAGACTACACAAAGGTCACACAGTCCCTAAGAAACAAAAAGCTTTAATACTCCTTTTTCATAAAATGAGCAAGAAAATGACATTCTTGCTTATTGAAGTGTATTATCTGTATAACAATTACCTGTGTTATTACTTGAGTTATGCAATGTAATATAACACTCAACTAGCATACTGTAAAGTAAAGCATACTACTCATCCCTGCCAATAACAAGATTAACATAAGAGAAAAAAAAAATCTTCTTTAAATATTTTGTTCTTTGCATCTCAATAGATATTTTGGCTCTAAATTTTGTCATCTTAATTTGATTATGGCATTATCCAACATCCTTGCCCTACCTTCATAAGATATATTATGTTAGGAGTAGGTGAATGTTTTGCTTTATCAAAACCCAAAAAGCATGTTTATAAATAACCCTCTTGAATTCAAAAAGATAAAAACTACAACTCATAAGATAGTTCTTAGAGTTTAATATATCTTTGAAAGAATAAGGCCTTATGATACCATTAAGTAATATTTACCTTTTTATCACTTCATAATTGAACATTAAATTGTCTTTAACCATAAATTCAACCTTACAATACCATGTAGATATAATCTTTATTTGGAGTTGGGCAAAAGCATGATTTGTGAATGACTTTTGGAATTGTTACACAAAGAACCACCTTGTTTATCAATACAAAATTAGTTTCAGCTTCCTTCCCCAATTTGTCATTCAAAGCATCTTAATATTATTAAACAAATTGTTTGAAAGTACTTCATACATGGACATACCTATTAAAATAAGAGTTCATACCCTTACCTCTTTGAATGGTGGATATACTCGCCTAAAAACTCGACTTTACACAAATTAACACCCATTTTTGTTGCTCTTTATATAACAAATCTAACTATTTAATCACCTATAGCTTGTATTTTGCAAGCATAAAACCTCACTATTCTTCAAAGTTAAGAAGGTTCATTAAGTTATACATAATTCTCTTAAAAATTGTTTTATTGGATTGGTACTCTTTTTGGCTACCCAATCTTCTAAGAGTTATGCCAAAGACACAATTTATATTACATTCCACATAAAATAGTCTCCATAGTTTAAATAATGGAATTGCACTGATCAGTTACAATCACATATAGTTGTTTCTTTATGCACTATAACAAGGTTTGGACACCCATTAATATGTGTTAACCAACTCATTACATGGCAAGGCACAGCACATAAGGATCAATTGACCATAATGATTTACCTCAATAAATGGAAAAAATGGCAAATGGTATTTGTTAACTAGGTTAGTTGAATCAAAAGAAATCATATCCTTAAACTCTTACTATGTAGCTTTACTCCAAGCATCATCTTAAAAAATATTTTTCAATCGACCCTTTTTATCTAGTTCAAAAGTATCAAAAAAACAAGTTCCTTTTTTTTTTTCTTTATTTCTTGAAACATAAGACTAACAACTTTAGCATTACCATTTAACCCTTGTAATCTTCTTACCTTATCAATGTGATAGTGGAGGTCCTCAGGCAAGCAACCTATTTCTTTATATCCTCTAGCCTTTAAGAAAATGGACCTTATAACCTCTGTGGGTTAAATGCTAACCAAGTTCCTACTACTCTTAAAATCCCTTTGAACATTACTCGGTATATATCAATGTTGTTTCAAAAGACTCATATTATTAGGACTAAGTGAGTGGTTATGATCATTGCACATATAAGTGATTTTCCACCTATTACTTATTTTTATTATACACACCCTAGCCAAACACCCAACCCTAAAATTAGGTCATCAGTTACATAAAAAGTTATCTCCACACTTATAAACTCTTACCCGATTGCAAAAAAAAAGTATGATATTTGACTTTATACTTATAATTTCACCTAACACCTCATTTAATTACATAAAAACTTTATATCTTGTATATTTCTAATAGTAGTCCATAATCTTGTCCACTTAATAAAAAAGCATTCCCATTATAGTAATTTTGATGCTAATTCCTAAAAGAATAGTTTTCATTATTGTCATCCATTATAACTATCTTTGTATGATTATTAGAAGAACGTGTATTTGTTGCATCCTTAACCTCAATAGAGGCTAAAGGTCCATTTGATGGTACTCTGGCCATGAATATATAATTGAACTAGAATAATACAAATCAATTTATTTACATAGATAGGGATGAAGTCTACCAACGATCAAAATTTGTCTAATTCTAAAGTGTTATGTTAGCCCAACTTAAATGCCAAGCACACACATTTAACAAAACACCCATATTGTCAAATTATTAAACCTATCTATTGTTCATGTAAGGTTAAATATAAAGAAATTTAACTTACCCATTAAGAAAACATTAGGCAATAAGAGCAAGTATAAGACAAAATGGATAAAGGGTAGCTTACCATTAGGTAAGAGGATGAATTTTTTTAATTATTCCATTTCCTAAGTAAGTGACAAGTGCAATGGTCATAAAGAATGACTAGTAAAAGTGCTTTAAAGGAACAAGATGCAATTTTGGGATTCATTCTCAAAGGCTTACATAGATATAATTAAAGGTTTGGTCATTTTACAATTTTAGCCTTTAAATTTTAAAACATATAGTTTTAGATAGCCAAAATACTTTAGTGTCAATGTGTTGACTCTTTTAGGTAGTACATTCATAAAGGATAATAAAAGGTATAAAATGGAATTTTTTCTTATATATAAAGTGTTAATAAATAGTAAAACTTTAAAGTGAATTAATACTGTAGATGGATAACCTCCTCATAAAAATATATATAACACCTTATATAATATATACAATAGTTTAATCTAATTATACAATGGCTCAATTATGATATAAGACACCAAAAAATATTTTTTGTAAATATCTAATATTATGAAAAGATTTAACACTTCACAGAGAGAAATGATATTTTGATATATTTATTTGGCATCTTATAGAAGATATATAGTGTGTTGGTAAAAATGAATGACATTTTACAATTTATATTAACCATTAAAATATTCTCCTTTTCTTAAATTTTGAAGAGTGGAATCAAGGACTTAATCATTTAAATGTCGTTATATAATGTGGTCAAGGTGTACATGGAACTACGTTATAGTTATTATTATTTATGTACAACTTTTAAATTTTCTAAGATATTCACAACCATTTGTCAAATGAAATTGTATGGTCAGAAGATAATAAGTCTATTTATAATAATATCTTGGAAAAATTAAAAGCTATAATTATAAAATCTATATATTACACATTAGTTTTATAACTAAGATGTATTAACCATCTCTTATAATAAGTAGGTTCATCTAGTAAGTGGCAACTTTCTTTTCTATTTTTGTATGCTTATATAATATACATAAAAGTTTTATATTATACATAAAATCTAATATTTTATTGTGTCATATAATATAAACTTTATTATTTCCACATGCAATATATATTTCATATATATGTATATATTTTTAGGGATTTTTAAAATTAATTAAAATAAAGGTAAAGGTTATGCCTTATAAGATTCAAACTCAATAGGTGTGTGTGGTGTAAAACTACATAAGTACTTATCTAGCTATTCTAAACAATTATTTGTTACATTTACTAACTAATAAATTGACTACAATAAATAACAAAAATATTGTAAAAAGATAGGTATGGGAATTCAATAAAAGTGATGTATCAAATTCTCAAACCTAAATTATAATTCAATAAAAGTGTTGAATATACTTTCCAAACCTGGACTATAATTCTATTAAATTTGTCATAGTTTATTCCTAAACCTTTTGTATATTTCAATATTGAAATATACGAAATGTTCATAATGTCCAAATTTGTTCGTATATTTCAATATTAAAACATACAAAAGGTTCATAATGTCCAAATTTGTCATATAATTCAATAAAAGTATCATATGAACTATAATTTACCATCCAAGACTATATCTCAATAAAAGTGTAGTATCTCTCTATAAGATTGCCAATGTTAATTATAAGAGGATTACTTGTCATTATGGGTTTTACCTTCTCTTTTTTACTTTCTTTATTTGTTGTTTACCCAAAACACTTCATATAACATCTGGTAAACTTAACATAATTTAACTTTTCAAATCTTATATTTTATACTAATACAAGGATAGTCAAATTTCATAAACAATGGATTTATTTTTGTACTTATACTTAATTTAGTACTTTATTTCTAGTAGTATTGTATATAATCTATCATGATAATGATTGATAATTAGAAAAGGTTCACTTAATATTTTTTTGTATTCACCTATCTTTTAAATGATTAAGCTTAATGAAGTGTTTTACAAGGACATATGTATAACAAAATAAGTTTATTAATTACTCAATACTTATTATAACTAGTATGGTAGATAGAAAATTAGGATACAAAGTTAATATTTCAAGTAGTATGGACAACATAGGATGACATAATAACTAATGAACCACAATTTTGCTACAACTATGTCCCAAGTTATCCATAAAGAAACATTACAAACTTCTTCCAAGTCCCTTTAATCATCTTTAACACCTACCAACTCAAGGATATTGCCACGATTTGTATTTAACTTATGCTTTGCATCTTAAAAGGTCACTTATTGGTGTGCTAATATAGACACCTTTGAATGTAAGTGACATTCATTCAGTAGTTTTTAATCTATATAATTTTAGATATAATTTCAACAAAGGTTGGAAATAATTATACTTAGAATAAGGCTCGTAAAGTGAAATGTCCAGTCTAGAGTTTAATCATTAACAACAAGTATTTGTCACAATCATTGCTACCATAAATCAAATAGATAAAACATAATTACATTTTGTTGCATAGAAAGCTTCTATTTACTGAAACTTTGGCATAACAACTTTAAAGGTTAGTTCTTCACATCAAAAAGACTATATACAAATTGTTTGGGATAATTTTGGTGACTTAGATATTGCTTTAAGTAAAGGAATCCTTTGTTGTCACAAGATCCCAAATAATATGGTCAAAGTCAAAAGAGGGGTCTAAGGTAGTTAATAAGTTTTATATGTAGCCAACTTATTAAAACAATGAATAGAGTAAAATTTCTAAAGTGCACACAAAGCTCAAAGCTAACCCTTACTATCTAATAAAATGCACCAGAGTTGCAAAATTTGTTCCTAGATTACTTTAGAAAAAAGAATCCAATTACTCATTATGGATTAAGGTTTGTAGGAATGTTATTATCATTTCCTTGATTCTTTCTATATATAATAAGTAAAGCTCATACAAGAAATCAAATATTATGACATTTTTATCCTAAATTCTAACACACATCATTAACTAGTGCTTGTCTACAAAATTAAGGGAAAAAATTCAAGCAAATAATAAGATATTACCAACTATTTGGGGCCACAATTAATCGCAACAAACTATAATGACATAATATATCTATATGCATTCTTGTAAGACATTTTCTCCAAGCTAATCTCGAAAATAAGTGGCTTATTTAAAGGTAAAAAACTCATCTACAATTGTTTATTTCTTTTGTTATGAACTTGCCATTCCTTTTTAATTTTGGGCCTAAGGTATCTTAAGTGGCTTTCGTAGCTTGACTAACCTACATCTGAGGAAATAAAGGATAATAGTTTATGAGATCAAAAATTGTCATTGTACAATGACAATTGAAGTTTAATACAAACATATATAATCAATAAGCAATAACTCCAATTGTTATCAAGAATAGCAAATACATTATATAATAGGGTTTAAATTATCCCTTATACTCTAAAAGTCAATCCTTTCTTGGGAGCCAAATTGCTATGATAATGAACTACACAAAAAATAATGGTCATTTAAAATACACTACAACAATACAAAAAAGATAACTACAACAAATGATTTAAGCTAATAAGTTAGGTACGAACCCCCACATCTATTTCCCCTTTGGTTGAAACAACTTCACAAATTTGTAACCTTATAACACACCTTTCGTTAATGATAAAAAATTTCTCAAAGTCCTTATTGTAAGTCGTAAACCAAAGGAAATTGAAAACATCAAATGAATAAGATGAGAAGAATATATATGGATATATTAAGATTTTCAGTGAATTAACTTGTTTTTGTGAAAAACTACCACCTTTGCAAATAACCTTTTAAAATTTTATTATAATTCTTGTTAATCCTTTTGTTCTCAAGGGTCTTTGTCTTCATAAAAATATATCACACTTTTCCCACATTTGGGTACATGCTTAACATAACTATACACATTTGTCTAGTGTATCAAGAGGCCTAAATCAAGGGTGGGTGGTTTAGTTGCCAATATATCCTAGTTATCCTCTAAATATGATGTGTCCTTATTATGTGCTTTAGAGGCATGAGAGAATTTCATTAGCTCTATGTTATGTGATGATGACTGATAGGTATTATGCTAATAAAACCCACTTTTAGGAGAATTAGGTAAAAACATTGTACTTAATTATCTTGATGCAAGGTTGTAACATAGAAATGCCTGCAAAGGCAAGGTAAACTAACTTTAGACACAAAGTGTAGTAGAATTTTTTGGCTTTGTCTTATTACTTGACAAAACCTCCATGGTAAAAAAACTTGCCAAGTCAATCATGCCTTACCCGTCATCTCTCATATCATACCCAAAGAAAAAGTTGTCATCTTCTTCAACAAAAGCTTTATTTACTATCTCATTAACTTCAAAGGCATTTTCATAAGTTATGGGAATTTTTGCTTACTATTCATAAAGAGACTAAAGATTGGGCCCACCATGAACTTGATTTAACCAAGAAGACTTATCCTTCAATTTGTGCTTCCCAAACCAAACACTTTATTTTTTATTAAATACAAAATTAAAAAATTAAATTAACATAAAGCAGTTGACTTTATTATGAATTTAATAAACTATTTAGGATCAACCTTATAGTGTTTTTACCTTAACAAAAAGAGGCTCTTGATCATTTTGCTCTCATACTTCCTTCCATTTAATCAAATCGTTAAGTAGGTACAATCTCCCATAAGAAATCTTGATAAATTAACATAAAAATGAATAATTAAGACATCTTAATGATTACATATGCATTATTACTCTATTAACATAAAGGAAATATAAGTAGAGACATTACATAGGTATTACCAAACTTTGTTGAACTAAACTTGTTGTCTTTAATGGCTAATGTTACTGACGTTCTATTTGACACCCTTATTCAATTACTAACATTATAACAGATCGATTAACCAATATTAATATGGTCTAGATAAAAGAACTACACAAGTTAAATATTAAATCAATTAATATAGCATAACTAACAAAATGAATAAACAAAAATTATAATTATTATGGTTAAAGTTTTTCAATGTTTAACCAAAGGGATGAATGTGCAGCTTTCAACACCTAAAGCTTTTTTTTATCATTTACCTCAATATTATGATATCATTTAATGGCTTTTCTAAACCACTTAAGCATATAGGACCCTCAATGATATTATTTGCTTTTCTGTAATTCAACCATAGCTGGTAAGTGGACCTTTATAATACCTGAGTTTAAAGTGGGTTGAAGATATGCTCTAAGTATAAACAATGAAAACACCTTTTTAAATTGTTCCTCTTTTGTGTCAATTTTTATTGTATCAATTAGAACATGGTCATCCATATAACTCTTAGCGCCAAATAATTCCCTCAATTTCATTACATGTCATTTCACAAAATGTGAAGGAATAATTTCATCACCTGTTAGGACCTTAAGTATCCAACCAACAATTTTTACATTTATGACCCTCCTTAAGTTTTACCAAACTTCTAATGTTCTTGACTTTGAGTCAAACCTCACAAGCAACCACTGTATTAAGTGTTTATTAACTAATATATGATACATAGTCAAAATATCTTAAAAATTAAGCTCAATAAACTATTGTATTTGTTGTTCGATCAAATAATCCACAACAAACAAGACCTTTTGAGTGGTACACCAGATATTTGGAGGCTTCAAGAAACAATCCACAGATTCCATTAATGAATAAGGAAAATTATAATTCTCAATGAATTTGTAGGTAATCATAAAAAAGAGTGCATAATTTAATAGCTCTACAATCGAACATGCATAGTAAAGTATGCATATTTAAAAGAAACAAACTAAAAAACTTTTGGTGCATATATATAAGGCCAACAACAAACACTAAGTCATTAAGTACAATTTAAGCACTTAATACAATGTGAGGACTTTGCAAAATTATTAGGTTTGACCTTTTAAACACTTAAACCAAGGCCTCTCACTTTATGAATTATCAAAGCTTTTAAGGAATTATAGATCCATACTCATACTTGTGTAACAACCTATTTGGTGATTTGCAATGGTCAAGAATAAACATATATCCATTAATTCAAGTTAATGACTTCAAGATTCCTTGTTGTTTTATCTTTATAAGATACTAACATTTTACAAAGCAAGCAATTAGCTAATAGTTACAACATGATTTCTATCTTATTTTTTAGCTCCCTATTTGGTTTGCATATTTAATTAATTGAAAGTACTCTTGTCAAGTAATCAACTATGACTTATTGTTTGCTTCTTCCTCCTAAATACTCCTTTACAGTTATTGAAAACAAAATAAATAGATTATTACTTACCAACAATAACCTATAAAATTGGTCTATTTTTGTGATTGAGCATTATACATTACTCAACACGTTTGTCACCTTTGCTTTCTCCTTTATACATTAGTTTAGAGGTTGATTAAAATATATTCAAAGTTGTTTTCCCATCACCCTTCATTATAGATAGATCTCTAAAAGTTTTGGAGGTAGATATACATAATACAAATAAGCCAGTACCAAAATAATTAGATCTAATCCAACACTTATTAACTCAACACAAAATAGATGAAGACCTATACAAAAAACATTAACAAAGTAACATATGATGAGAACTAAAAAGGAGATTACTTATTAATCTCATATACAAAATCACAAACTAGCTCATATATCCTACTTTCTAATCATAAATAATAAGCAATTCATACATTTTAGCAAAAGAAAGGAAAAAATACAAGTAAAAAATTAAAATGATTTGATCTTTCAACTTTTTTTAATCAAACTCCAAAAAAAAAAATGATGAAAGATGTAAGATAACTTTGCAATAGAGGAGATCTTAATTAGAAATTATTGTTCAATTTTAAATTTGACAAAAAAAAATTGACAAGAAATTTTTTATTGAACCAATAGGAAAATAGAAAAGGATCTAATAATATTAGTCTTGGTTTATGTATGTCACAGTTTATTAGCAACGTTATTTGGTTAGGAGGATTTTAACCAAAGTCAACTATAAAAAAATAATCAAATAGAAATTAGACAACATTAGTTAAACTACTTTTGACTTTTAGTTTACTTTAATCAAATGATCCAAGATCTTAACCACTCTTCTCTCTTTACTCTCAAAACTTCAACACCAACCAAACAAAGAATTGTAATTAGTTGATATCAAACTAGTCTTCCTATTTTAAAAGGAAATAAAGAAAGTGTACAATAATAAACCTACCAAAATGAACACATTAAAGGAAATTAAACTCAGGACTTAAATTACAACCCTCACAAGAAAAAAACAACATAACCTAATAAAGTAAAAGAACTTAAGGACAAAAACATAAGAGAAAACCAAATAAAACATAAAACAACCTCTTTCATCATGTTCAGGCAAGAAGACATCAAATTATGTATTACACACCCAAAAGGTTGCAAATCGAACTAAGACAAATGTTATCTTAACATGGCAAAAAGAAAAAAAAAAGCCAACTTATATTGTATAACTAAAAGTATATGCAACTTTAAAAATAAGTAAGAGAACACATATTTGTCTTGTGAAATGCATAACTATGTCATTATAAATCTTAAATATCTCTTGTTTTTTGACCTCAAATTGCTATGAAAAAAATGTCATTAGCTGTCCACTTCAAAATGCCATTAACTTTAGAGATTAATAGACAAAAGACATGTGTAACTTATATTAGCTTTAGGCCTTTCTGGTCAGCAACAACAATTATATTAATTCAAAATGAGATTGGTTCAACATAAGTAACATGAAACCTATAAACATTCATAAGATTTTTATGTTTTCTCTCACTTAAGCTTGTAGTTTAATAAGTTAACCTAAATATGTTACTTTAATATAAAACCAAAAAATTTTTAAAAAAATGACTTGATTATTAATTTATGCAATTTAGCAATTAGGAAGTTAGAAAAAAAATTATGGCATATAGTTATTTATCTTATGTATACCCAATCATAAGAAACACAAGCATATAATTGGCAAGAAAAATTTATGACACTTTCAACCAATGACAACATACATCAAACAAAAGCATAAATTAAAAGTGGTGATAATCTTTCTACTAAGTGAACACAGTAATTGTCCCACCACAATAGTGAAGTTGGTATCAACCCCAATATTTAATAAACAATTGAAATTTTCTAAGCTTTATATGTTAGTAGTAATATGTAAAGAGGTTATTCCACCAACATAAACATTCATATTAACAACTACCTATAAATGAAAGTAAAAAGACTTTAAAACGATAAAGTCATATACAGACCATAAAATAAGATACTCGAGTACTAAAAGAGATCTCTTGCACAAACTTCGAGCTTTAATAAATGACAAACTTAAAAATCAATTTCATGATTTGTAACTAATGTTGGATATACAAGTGCATGATACTTTGAAGTTTCAAAACCACTTGTAATAGAGTTAGACTTTTAATTAAAATATTGATAATAAATATTAATAATAGATAAAAATAAAATTTTAACAAATGTTAAGTTTAAAGTACTTGTGATGTGAATAAATATGAATAGTTTTTTCTATATATCAAAGAATACAAAAGAACTCAAAACCTTTAAAGCATTATATGTCAAAAGAAATACCTAAATCAATAAGTCAACATATGCTAATGAACTTATTATAACACATGGCAATAATAAGGATATGTTATCTTTAATTTCAACATTAGGTTGCAAAAAGAACACCAAACAAAAAATCAGGTAAGCATAATATTCTCTGAGGTCAATGTCTCAAAGGCTTTAATACATGTTACATGTGGGACAAATATTCCCAAATGTTTCTTGATTTTAGTTTATCTATTTATTTATTTATTTATCTATTAAATTGAATAACTTGTGTAGTTTAGAAAATTCAAGATTCTAGGAAAATTGTGAGTAAGCTTGAGGATGGCTCCATTTTGAATGCAAAGTTGCAAAAAGATTGATTAGCTAATGGTCACAACATTTAGAACTAAGAAGCCATTTAAATTAAGCATGGAATATAGACACACATATCTTAGTAATGCTCTTTTTCAAATTCTTAAAATATCCTTCCTAATCATAACAATAATACTAATTTAGTGGATTTTATACATATCAAATGCTAGGAAGTATAATCAAGAGAAAACTAAAAAAAAAAATTTCATAAAAATTAAATCCTAAACACCAAGCACACTAAGGAAATTATGAATTGCAAGAAAAGATTGGTAGAAATATAGAAACAAAAAGCAAAGAACAAGTTCAATAAAAAATTAGCAATAACCAACTTTTAGGAAACCATTTTTTCCTATAAATTAGTATGTACTAGTAATAAGCCATTCTTGCCAGGAAATCTAAGCAAAAACTTTTTCTTTTTCATAATATGAACTCTCATCTAATAGATCTCAACATAAAGAAGATTCCAAATGAAATTTCTAATTTATATGAAGAGGATAAAATGAACCCATTATTTTAACCTTAAACTTCCTTCAATTTAAGGTTGCAAGGATGTTAACAAATTAGTTTCAAACTAAACACTTAGCAAGACCACTCTAAATGAAACATTAAACACCTCTAATAATCACTTTAACAATAATTGTCACTTTTCACATGAAGACCATAATCATGTCATTCCTATATAAGTAAAACCTTAGACAACTTTTTCAATTAGTTATAACATTCATGAAAACATTTTTTATACTCTAAAATTAGCACTTGCCAAACTATCCCAATAACTTCCATATTTAGATTAGCATTAAAATTACAAACTTTAAAGGATGACATTCAAAAAAATCAACCTAATGAAAATTTAAACATATAGGTTTTGCTTTTTCCATCTTAAAGTTTACAACTTTAGAACTTTATCCCTCTCAATTGTGCATTTCAACAAAACTCCACAAAATAATCACTTTATATTTAGCAATTAAAGAAGTAAAATCTCTAATCTTTAAAAAACAAAAAGAAAAAAAAAAGCTTAAGAGAAAATAGTGGTAACTACATTGGTTTGGTTCTTCTTTTATTGTAACAACCCAATCAGCCAAGAGATGGTTAGATAAGCTTGTGTCATCTTAATAATTTTAATCGAGTCTGTTGGGGTTCTACTAACACAAAATTGACCTAATTATACTATTTTAGGACAATAACAATACAAAAATGACATGAATGAACAAAACCCTAAATTCAAGACTTAAAAGAGTGAAATCAATAAAATAATAAGGTCATAAAGAGCTTACGAAGGAAATATGCTTGATCTAGTGGTCAAAAATAGAGACTCAACTAATCAGGAATCAAAATCTCCATATACAGATAAAGAGAAAGAGAGAGAGAGAGAGAGAGAGAGAGAGAGGAACATATAAAGAGAGGTAAGGATATTCTGATATGCTTTCAAATTTTTTTGAACAAGATAAACTGCTTTTCTTTTTTTTTTCTTTTTTTGGGCAATTGTTAAATCTCCTTTTTAGCCTTTGCTTAGATAAATTAATTTTATTTTTTGTTTTCGTTGTAAATGATTATTTTACCGTCACATACATGCTTCTTCAATTGGTTGACACCTGCCTATTCCCATTTTTATCCAATTGAACATAGGTTATGTAGTCATCCCCTTCCTATTTGTGGGGCAAATAAAGATAAGGCATGTCAAGCTATAAAGCACGAACATGGATATGATACAACATGAACATTGTAACATGCTAACATGAAAAAAATTAGGACACGGATACAAATATATATAGACACACATCCACACACATACATACACATACCATTAATTACTTAAGGCTTATTTGTTTGCTAAAAATAACTTGTTTATGAAAAATATTTATCAAAAAAAAATTTAGAAGGAAAATAGATTATTTTTTGTTGTTTGACTGTAATACTAAACTCTATTGTAAAATATTTTTCTATATTTAGTGCACATGTTTTATAACCTAATTAGATTCATAGTATGAGGAAAATAAACTCATAATTACATAATCTTCTTTCAAACAACAACAAAGGTTCATTCATGATATCCCAATTAAGAAAAGGACACCCTAAAGAGAATATACAATATAAAGATAAGGACTACTACATTTCATAAAATCATAAACATAAATATATACATTAAAAACCCAACTACCAAAAATTGAAGGTTAAGTCAAACTACCTACCTAATCCATTTATACAAATAACAACCTACAATCCTTTTAACCTATTCGATATTAGTATAATAATTACTCTACATATTTGCAATTAACAAGAATTATCAACTACCCTACTTCAATCTTGTAGAATAATAGTAAAATTAAAGCACAAATCCTTCTAAATAACTGATATTAAACCTATAGATTCTCAATAAATCAATATCTATATTTCATATATATTATATCAATAAAATCCTAAGCTAGTAGAAAAACTACAAAGCCAAAAATGCAATTTATTTTTTCCACATATGTAGCAAAAATAATGATTTCAAATCTTTAATTCTTAGTAATAGACTGATTACTTGTCAAATATAATTGTAATCTATCTTAGAAAACATATTAGAGTAATCTTTAATACTTCTTCTCTTTCAGGCCTATTGACAAGTTATTGTAAAGTACCACTATCTAAGCATGCAGCCTCTAATGGTAATTTACATAGACAAGGAGGAAACAAATCTCATGACCTAAAACCCTTTTAGAGGGAGAAAGGAAGGATGAGGTCAATAACTTTAATGTACTAAGTATACAATATCTGACTATCTTGTAGGGCATTTATAAGGATTCCAATTCTAAAACCCTTTTTAGATGACTCGTGCCAATGTTCAATAAATTGAACTTTAACTTCTATATTTTGAATTATCATATATTTAACCTCATAAGTTTTTTAAATTTTTCAATTAAATCTAACTTGATCTCATTTTATATTTCCTCAATTATCCTTATATGCATGACTCATTATAATCTTAATATGTTGACAATGAATATGAATTATAATTCCAAATGATTAAATAAATTAAATTTCTTTAATTTATCATTAATTCTCTAATTAATCAATTTATATCCATAAATTAAGATTAATGTATACATATTATAACCACTCAAATGTTATAACTGTTAAAGTGATTCTACTAATTTCTTCATTATGCAGTCTCTTAATTTTAATCTTTCATCATATTAATATTCCAATTAGACATAAAATATGAAATTAGTGTCTAATCCATATTGTCAAATTCTTTTAGTTTCCAAACATTCATATAATCATTGATTTCATAAATGAGATCACAATTGCTTATGAATTATTATTTCACTTGTACAAAGATTTCTTAAATCCATACTTGTTAGCAATGAACAAAATATTAATACATGATCACTTTAAGGTAACAAATCCTTTATTGATCACTTAACTATTTTCATATAATTCCTGATATGACCAACTTTACTCCTACAAGCAATCTTTAAGTAGGACAACCTAAAGGTGAGATTAAAGTATACCAATTCATATAAGAGATACCTTAGTGATTTCAAGTCTAAAAATTACTTATATAACTATCATAGAAGAAATTCCTATAATATATGAGTAATATTTCTTTGAGAATTCTTATAACAAATCAATTTAGTAAACTTGTTCAACTAACAAGCATTCACATATTTATTTAAATATCTTTATACTTCAGTCTGTAAGATTAGTTACTGTTTTAATAAGAAAAAAACATAACATGTATTAGTCTCACAACATCATCTATGTCTAGTTTTGGTAGTGCATCAACCAAAAATATTTAAAAATAATACTTTAATATAATAGATATCTTATAATTATGATCATATCATAATTATTTTTACAAAGTATATTTATTTTATAAATTTTATTTTTAAAATTTATCAATGATCAAATCACTATATAAACAGTATTAAAGACAAATAATACATTTAATTAATATATTATATGTATGAAATATGTATTTCTATTAGTAACTAACACATTGGCTACTGGGGCATATGTTAATAGTTTCTTCATTTATCAGCAGAGAAGCAAGCTTTGATGATTGACAAGAAACCATAGGAAAAATTGCCCTTAGTAGAAAACTAGAACCACCATTGCAAAATCCCAAAAGATTAAACCAAAATCGAAGAATCTCGAGATAAATGAATACTAAAACCCAATAAGCACAACCTTGAACCTGGAAAGGAAATAAAAACCTTCATCCCAGAAATGTTGAATGAGAAAACCAAAAAGCTTCCATTATACAATCTAGAAAAAAAAAAAAAAAAACTACGCCTAGTTGCAGAATCTTGAAAATTTATATAAAGACTTCTTTGAATTAAATGAGATACCTAAATTTCTGTCTCAATACACAAGTAAATACCTAAACATATATACGAGGAAGTTGTATCTTGAAATTGAAACTCTCGCTATAGAGAGTGACATTAGTTTTTGCTACAATTGAAAAAATCTGTCGTGACTGCAATAGACATAAATAGGACATCTCGACTTCTCAATCTGAAAGCAAATCCCTCCCACGATTTTGATGTTAGGCCTCGCCAACCTCACAATCATGGCCCCCTGATATGGTTATCTTTATTGAGAGGCCAGCAACAACGTTGTGGCAGACCAAAGATGACGCTGCAGCAGGCCCGCGACAACGCTAATGGCAACATTGTGGCAGGCAAGCAATTAATGAAGTTCGCAATGGCGATCCTCTCTCCCTCTCTTTGCCTCGTGCACACCCCTTCCCCCTCTTGCTTTGCAACTCTTTTTGGTGAAAAATGACTAATGTTCGTTTCAAGTGAAAGTCATTTCCCAAAAAAATATATATATAAAAAGAGCAAATTTTCTGTTCACTCGGTAAACTTTTTCCATTGAATGACATTTTTAGCAAACCAAACATTGGAAAATAAAGAAAATTTTTGTTTAAGAAATACTTTTATGGCAAACAAACAAACGAACCCTTAAGATAAACTAATTTTTCTTTCACCTGTATGTAAATTAAAGAAGACATTTCTCTACAAAGAAACCATTTTAATAAAATTGAAATTAAAATGAAATAAAAAAAATCTTTTGAAATTTATTTTTCCTTTCTCCATTTACATCCTCATTAGAAGTATAAAATGAAAAAGAAAAAAAAAAAGAAAGAAAAGAAAAGAAAAGAAAAAAACCAACTCCAAAAAACTCAAAAAAAATCATCACCACAACCTCATTGCCATCCTATCATCACTTTATTCACTTTCTCTGAAAATGCTCACTCTCATTCTTCAAGTTCTAACCCTCCATAAATTCTAATGTGGGCTCTACTAGTAACAGCAGATCGACGATGATGAGGTCGATCTTCATCGTCAAATATCCTTAACTCCTTTCATCTGCTAAGCCTTCACCGACTCCACCTTGATCTCCCCACAACATTTGGCAATCACCTGTGCAAATGAGGTTTGGCCTTGAGAGAGAATGAATAATGGGTGGATTTTATGATTGTTAGTGGCAATTGTGAGTGAAGCTAAAGTAATGGATGATGGGCAATTCGAAGAATATGGGGTTTCTGAAATCATGAAATTGTAAAGGTACCAGGTAAGGAAGGGCCAATTGAAATCTATGAGACACAAAAGATTTTGGTAATCCAACCTTTTTTCATCGTCAGGGGTTTGATTTGTTAGAAGTCTAATTTTGATTTTTTTTTTTTTATTAAAACTTAAACCTAAACTGAAGTTTGAAGGAGGCGTTTTAAGTTAAGACGTTTAGTTTTGACTTTTTTTTATTATTAACAAAAATTGCAAAAATATTCAAACTTGTGTGGTAAGGTGTCAGACACTAATAATTCCTGTGTTCGACATAAATGTCTATTTTTTTTAAAAAAAAAGAAAGAAAAATTTTGAGAAATACATTTTGTTATGTCACACACGCATTTGTATTTGCCACATCTAAAATAAATGTCCAACCTTAAATTTTCCCATGTTCGTGCATTCGGGTGTGTCTCTTCTACTTCGTGCCGGTGGTTCATGCCACGACTACGTGAGCAAATGCAGTCTCTGATATGCTTTAATTTCTTAGTTTGCTTGAAGCCAACAAGCTAAGGTTGAATTTCAAATATTAAAACTGATGCAATGATAACAAATTTACTTTTGTAAGAATATTGGATATTTATGCTAATTCAAATGCTTTGCATAAGGGACTACTGATACATCGCCAAATCGAGTTTAAGCTTGATGGCTCTGCTTTTCTTGGTAACGTGATTGTAATTATGTACTCAAAGTTCTATACCATCGAAGATGCAAAGAAGGTCTTCTAATTTACTCACTCGTGCCTTTGTAGTATAAGAGAGGTCCATGCTAAAGAGAAGAGGGATATGTTATAAGAATGTGATAATAAGCCATCTTATCTACATAATATACTCTGACCCCTTTTTTACTCAATATGTTTGTCTATGAAAAATATTTATTGAAAAAAAAATTATATAAAAATTAAATTATATTTTATTATTTGATTGTATTATTAAAATATATTTTTTTTTTAATTTTATTGTTATAGAATGAGAACAAAATATTAAAATTGAGAATTTTAATATCAATTAATTGTTATTATAAATAAAATATATTAAAAAAATCTAATTATAAGATTAAAATTAGAATTAAACTAAACTATAACAAAGTCTAATAAGAATCATATCAAAAGCTTGATGTAGCACATATATATCTCAAACCATATAAATAACTATTAAAAGCTTCTATCAAATCGGAGAAAAAAGACTACTAAAAGCATAGACAACTCAAACAAGTATACAATAAGAAAATATTTTGCAAGTTTTTAATTTAAAAATTGGAATCCAATCTTGAATTAGGTAAAGCCAAGAATCATCGCAATTTCAAACAAAAATCATTTGTTAGTAGTTATTGTTTATGAGAAAGAATTAAATAATTTATTTGCATATTAATATTTTTAAAATAGATAAAAAATTAATAAAATTTTTATATAACAATATTTGTTTAATTTTAAAAGTATATAAATATTTAATTCAAATTTTAATTTCTTAATAGGCTCTTATGATTTGTAATATTTAAAAGTAATTTATTTATAATTTTTCTTCATATTTTACTAAAATTAAGATATTAATATATATTTGATTTATTAAATTTATTTAATTATAATTTAATATATATTATAATTTACTCAATTTATATTAATAATTTAAATAAAAAATAAGCAAAAGTATAATTTTTAATAAATATGATAAAATTATTTACTATATAGATTTGGTACAAATATATATTATTATTATCAAAATTAAGAAAAAATTAATTGAATAGTTATATGATAATATTTACTTAAATTTATGAATATTTAAGTAATTGATTTAAATTATAATTTTTTTTTAAATTTCACAATTTATATCTTAAAATAGTGCAATATAAATATTTATAATTAACAAAAATAAAAAAAATTATAAAAAAAAAATTTGTTTTTTGGGAGAAGAAAAAAATATTTCAAATTTATCTATTTTTATTAAAAAGAAACAAACTCATAATTTTAATTCTTTTATTCATATTTTTCATAATATGAATATTTTTACTCTCGATTTTTTTTATTTTAAAAAAAAATATAATATGAGTTTTTTAAAAAAATTTTATTTAAATAAAATATAAATAAAAATACATATTTTAATAAATATAACAAATTACACATTTTAGAAGTTTAAAACTAGTAATATAGATTAGGTTGAAAGCCATGCATATTGCATACAACCAGAAATCCTAGCTTGAATAAAACAAAATTTATTTAATAAGTTTGTTAAATCCATGTTGTGCATTATGCTCTCTTGTTTTCTCTTTTCGAATTATCTCCTTACCTCAAATGGAATCGTTGTTCCGTGTGACACACTCTGGAGATCTGCCCGTCTGACCCTTAATTCTGGAATCGGACAGGGAAAATCATTCTGGTCCTGGGAGAGGTGGCGACCATTCTCAAGAACCAAAAAGACTGAGCTGAGAGAAAATCTTCTTTACTGTGACGCTCTCACAGTAATTCTACCTATAGAAAAGATCACGAAAGAGGCAATCACTTTTTTCTACTATCTCTTTTAAAGTGGAAGTAATCAGTCTGCTTGGTGCAACCATGGTTGAAAACTCTATGCTTTGAAAACATTCCTCGCAAAGGTCAGCACATCAAGAAGCAGGCAAGCTACAGACTCAATATGCTGGCCGGGAATTAACGAAGGGATGTGGCATATTGCTCATATGCAAGACAGGTTTTAAATTGTAGACAAAATCAGGGGCGAAAGAATTCAGGCACCAACGCTCCATTGTGCTTACAGGAAAAAAATAATAATACCCCAGCCCCAATAAACAAATGAACAAATAAACAAATATACAAATAAATCCATCTTTTTAATATACACCAGGATACCATTCTGTTCCAATATGTGATTGACTGCAACTTGAATCAATGACCATAGTTGGATTGATCAGCTACCAGTCCAACAAAACAGCAGCCTCACCTTTCTGCTGCTGGTAATCTTGGTTACGCTGATAGTTTACTTCCTGGTGCTACGGTAGTTTGTTCCCCTGCTTTGCCAGCTCCTACCTGTTCAGCTGGCTGGGCTGCACATGCTGCAAGTGGAATGCCTGATGATTGACCGGGAACTGCAGAGTAGTGTCTGCCCCCATCTCTGAGGCAGCAGCCTTCAAGCAACGAACCTGTGTGATTAATGCTTCATTTAAAGCTGCCAAATCAAACATTGTGTAAGAACAGAGAAATTCATTTTCAAGGCACTCTGTCTTTTTCCTAGGATCAAGATGCTCTCTTTAGCTTTGAAGAAAAAGAAAATTGTATGAGAGATGTTCTCATGGATGAATACAGCTAGTCAAGAACTAAGCTAGAACTAAATTATGGAAAACAGCTATCTCATCCTAACTTTTGTCCATTTGTTTCACCAAGAGATCGCTTGAATGAAATATATCGAGTAAGGGTGACAAGCTAACAAGAATCTCACAACCTAAGTTCCCTGAAACCAGACAAGTAAAATCCTCGGACAGGGGTTTTTTTCTCCGGCAGTCAAATCACATGAGGAGGCAAATATATGACAAGTTCCCACGAATTCCAATCAGGTGAGCAAGCATTTGGCCTGAGAGAGACAGCCAACTGTAGATGTTGTGGTTTGATATGGTTGCTGTGGACGGATGCACAATGCTAACTTGGTAACATCATGCCACAAAATTATTAGTTATAGAGCTCAAATAAAATTGGTAATCATATACATCACTGCATGCAGAACCCAGGCACACATTGCTAATGAAGCAAAAACAATTCCAGTTAGTTTTGGAATCGTGCTGCATTTTATTTGAAAATTTACATGAGCTGCTTCCTTAGCAGCTTAATCACTAATCACCTCCTACAGACCTAAACAGACATAGTGCATGAATTTGGTGTCTTTCTCTATGCAGCAAGTAGCAACAAACCTTGCATATCATGAAACTTAGGACACATGGTATCACTACTCTATGCCATGTTCAATTTCTATAGGTTCAAAGAAATTTGTAGGAAATTTCGTGCACAAGGAAATTGCCCACCTTGTATATCTTGAAGTTTTGTTTTTGCAGTACATGCATAATTAAAGTTACATTTAGAGAAGTTCAAGTGACAAAATCACATTTTGTTTAAACTCCATTTGGTCATGGACAGACTGAAATCTCAAATGACCATGGATTTGTTCAAATTTATATCTGCACGCTACGTCATAAATAAGGTTGCAAGAGATCCATGACAATAATACTTACTAAAGCAAGTGAAACTGATGCAAGTACCATGTAAAACAGAACATATTATCAGTTAAACGGATAAAAATGGCCCACAAAGTAGCTAAGTATGCTTGGCCATGAAAGGAAACATACAAGATTCAACACCCAAATAAAATGGGGACACATTTCTGAGACTTGGATAGCCAGGTGATGACCACTGATCAGGCCAATACCTAGGGTAAGGCATTGCATGGCCATGGGAATTGTTGCCCATGGATGATGGAAATGTCAGTAGCCAAGGAGGTCACTCCCCAATTTAATGGCTGGTTGGGACTGCTGAAACCATTATGACAGAATGAAAAGCTTCACTGCTTAACTCAAACTCAAGCTATTCGGCTATTATGCAAAAGCCAGCCTTGTGGCTCCAGATCTCAAGCATCTAGATGGTGTGCTCTAGAAAGAAGAAAAATAAGTGAGTGTCTCTTGTATATTGTCATTTGTGGTTCTATAAATGTTGCATATGATGATTAGTAATCTAAGCCAAGAGAAAAGTGGTATTTAGATGAGCCCATATGATTAAATCATACAAGAATGGCAATATACTCCATTGAGTATCCTCATAAAAAGGAATCAGTGTTTGCACCCTAAACCCACTCCCGGTTGGATGGCCCAAAAACACAACAAAAAAGGGGAAAAAGAGAGAGAGAAAAATGGTGGGTCTAGGTCCACAGAAAGCCATGTTACCGTAGGTTGAGGTTTCCAAAACATAAAAGAAGAAAAGCAATAAGAGAACATACCATCTTTTAGTTGGGCCTGCTGTTCCAATGACTGAATTCGGAATTTCAACTCATCGTTCTGGCTTGTGAGAGTTGCCGAATCTCGCTGGATGCAACAAGAAAACACAATGGCGTTTTGTAATGAACTTAAAAATAAAAAAATAAATATAATAAAAGAAAAACAAGGAACTCGGAAGGAGAATACTGAGTACCCCAGGTGCCCACCTGTAACACAGTAACCTGAGCAGACAATGCGGTTGCTTCGGTCTGCAGAGTTTGTACCTTTTGCTCTAATTCTAACATGTACCTCAATTTCCTCTCTTTAGAACGAGCAGCTGATAGTCGATTGGCCAAAATCCTGGAATTGATAAACTAGATGTGACTAAAGTTCAATAACATAATACTCGGCTAAAATTATGAGGCTAAAAGCAATGAAATCACACCACCTTTTGACCCGTTTCGGGTCTAACATGGCAAGTTCAATGAGCTTCTCATTTGCCATAATCTTTTTCTGCTCCGTTTCGGTAAATTCCCCGTTTCCAAACTCCGGCTTGAGCTTGGTCAATTTTCCATCCATTGAATTACTAGGTGAGCCTTGACCCATCTGAGTTCCAGCAGGATGAAACTTGAGCGATTGATCATCAAGCTGCAAACTTCCCATATAGCTATCTATTGACACAATTCCATAATGACGGATGGATCTTCCAGTATCCCCGCCAGCAGTCCTCTTAAGTCCTTCTCCCTTCTCAATGAAACTTGTTGCACGTATGTTGTCTAGATATCCTTTTGCTGGACAATCTACTTCATCGTCGCTGGTTTGAGTTCCATTTATCTTGGAACCACTGCCTTTGCTATTCAAATCCTTATCCTCAGTACCAGATGAGTTCCATGTATCAATGCTGTCCAAATTGATGAATTCACTTGCCAAATGATCTGCCACTTCACCTCCGGATTTTCTTTCACCCATCCCTTCAACGTTGGTATTTCCATTTCTACTCCACTCTGATTCATGTTTCACCAACTCCATGGGCTTCCCTATCCTAGGATTGTCCCCTCTACAAACTATCCTGCTCTTAATAGGTATCAATTGAGGTGAAGATTGAATCATGGATGAAAATTCTAACGGAACACTATCACTCATGGACCGCCTATGTCCCCTAAGAGGAGGTAAACTCTCATTGATCCGCAAAGGATTACCTCTAGTGTTTGGAGAAGTAACTGCCATCCCTTGAGAGCTGCCAAGCCTATCTTCCGTTTGGACGTCAGTCAAGGCATGGTCAGGCTGATTGGGTGCAGATGGTGCCTGAGCGATCGGAGGCAGGGAATCAAACGGAAACATTCCTGATTGAGACAAGGACCTTGAATGGGATGGTCCCCGGATCAAATTCTGGGAACCCGGCTGCGGAGATGCAGAGCAAGAAGAACCGAACGGCGACTGATACATTTGCACACGACTGCCACTTTTCACTAACAACCTCAACAAATACCCAATACTCTCAACACATACATTTGACGCATCAAACAATATCCTCAAAATATGATCAGAAAATTCTATAAAGAACAGAGAAGAGAATAGTACAAGGAATACAAAAAATGGTAGGTGGTGTATAATAGTGTTAACTGGGGGGGTCAAGGGAAAATACTGGGGCTTGGCGTCGAATTAGCAGCAACCCAGCTGGGAAATGAAGCCTTTCTTTCTTCAGGGTGACAAACAAGGAGGCAAAGACAGTCCAGTTGTGACGATTCTCTTCGCCAGCTACGGCGACAGACAATCACATGTTTTTTACAAATAAAATTTGTTGTCCAGAATCGAGCACCTTCCTGAGCCTGGAAATCATCGAAGAGAGGCACCACGCACAATGCTCTTCCGCATTTCTTGTTTTCTTTTTCAACCAATAAGTCAAAGTCATCAGTGAGTCTTGCCTTGCCTTGCCGCCAGTGCTCCCTGCCCTGGCCTGGTGCGTAAGCGTAATTGGCGGGGTGATAGATAACGCGGTTTGAAGTTCGAAGTCATTTTCCTTTTACCAAAGTACGAGTTTCGGGCTTCCTTTTACCAAAGTCATAAAATTTACGGGTTTTATTTAAACTCTTCTCGTTTGCCACTCTTGAGGATGTTAATGCATCTGCTGCTTGCATCAAAGCTTCGACTTTTGGCATAAAAATTTGCCAGTGCGCTTCAAGGCTTGGGCTGGCGCCATGAGACCGTGGTTTTTCTCTGGTTACGCTGCCTGTACTTGAGCTCTGGCGGGCCATTCCCGTTTGATATTGGATGCAACTTAAGCTTGTTGAGCTAACTCCATTCCTGGGTCAGTCATTTTTCCCCTCTTACCAATTTCTTGGTGCTCCTACGTTGTTGAGACAAAGGTTGATCATGATCCTTTTGGTTATTACCTCAAATTGATTTGAATTAATGCTAGTATGAGATATAAATTCTACCGCAACCTTTTCAATTCGTTCATATATTAAGTTCATTTGATCAAAACTAAGGTGTGGTACAAATTGGGAATTGGGATTCAAGGTCAACAATTGTGAAAAGTGTTGTGATGTTGTTTCAATTGTTTTAATCTTCCTGACTTACCGCAAAAGCATGCATATGGAATAAAATTTCTTACAGGGGGTTATGATAACTCTTTATGTCAAATTTGCAAAAAAGGTAAAAAAAAACAAAGAAAGAAAAAAAAAATCTTTAGGCAAACCCAATTTCTAATTGTCATCCGAGAGAGTCTTGTGACTAGATAGCTTCTGAGTTCCCAATTACCGTCCAACATAGTCACCTTGTGTGCGGAATTATTTTACCTCTGGCAGGGGAGTAGCAATTCATCGATTTTCTAAAGTGTTGCACTGATGAGGTTTTGGGTGCTAGTGTTGGGTAAAGCATATTGAAGGGTCATTGTTTTTGAATAATGTTTTGTATTATGTATCCTACAACTGTAAGCTTATGTTATGTATATTTAAATTGTTGTACTTTAATTAGGTTCCAGCTGGGATAAGGACAAGCTGTGGGTGACTAAATTAAGGTGGCATTTGAACTATTTATTATAAGGTCTCAGTGAGAGCATACATGGAACAAATGGGTTCTCGTTTTTTTTTTTACCTTGGCCTGTCATGGTCAACAAAGGGCTGGAAAGTGAAATAAGAGTGTCAATAAATAAATGCTGGGGAATAATAATAATAATAATAAAAGACTAGTATTAATGAGCTTCATTGTTATTAGTTTCTTAGAATGATTCTGCAAAGAATGTGTTGACTATTAGTTTTATTTCCCAATTTTCAAGTTTGGGACGGTATTAGCAGTGCTTAATTCTATTAAGATAGTTGCAACGGGAGTGGCGAGAAGAAAACTATGATTTGAATTGTTGGAAAGTTTTGGCATTTTTTGCCCATATGTAGGGTGTTCTGTTCTGTTCAATTGAACACAACTAATGGCCAATTTTGTTCAAATAGCATGGAAGGGCAATTTGGTTACTTTGAACCAAATATCATGGTAATTTTGTAATTAAAAGTAATTTTTTTCTAACAATAATTTTAACAGAAGGTGTTTTTAATTTTTTTTGTTAATTTTAAAAATCTAGGGTACAAAATGCAATTATCTCCTAACTATATGATGCCAAATGTAATTGACCCTAAATCTATGGCTAAAATACTAAATAGATTAACTTCTTAAATTCTTTTTTTTTTTTTTAGTCGAAGATTACTTGATATGCTCAAATCAACCCTTTTTTTTTTTTTTTTTGACTTACAAGTACTAAAATTGGTAATATACTAAATACTGTGATACATGTTATGCTGGGAGGTGGGATTTACAAAAAAACATTTTAAAAAATTACTTCACCTTATCATATTTAACATAAAACCCTCGATAAGCATTAGTATTTTTTAACGACTGACTTTTTCTTTTTTTTTTTTGTTTTGAGAAATTTACATTACTTACCCCACACATGGCATGCAGTAATAAAGTCGTATTCTTTATTTTTTAAGGTAACAATCCGCACCGCATAACTAACGGATGTTGGTCAAACTAAACGGAAAAGGCCAAATAGAAAGGTCGCCTGATAAAGTCCCTTGTCCTCCTTCACTGTCTCTGAATGCTTGTCGCCTGTGTCCCCTCTAGATTGTGTTTCTTCGATTCTATCAGAGGCATATTAGTTACAATAAAACTCACTTTACTGATCATACCGGATAGTTTTCATCTCCAATCTCCATGTCCTTCCAAGAATCACATCTAGTTGGTCACGAATGTCCAATTACTCGAGAAAGAATTGTATTTCTCAGACCATATTATCCCACAAGAACCTCATAAAAGTTGATGCTTTTCAGGACAAAGATTAAGGTTTCTCAAAAATGTGCATCTCTTTATTGGTCGCGGTCAGCTTGAACTAGCTTAGAGACAGATAAACCCGGAAAAATCACGAGTTTTGTTAAACCGAGAAGAAAAAGGGAAAAGTTTTCGTCGGTTCTTTTCATTGCAACATGCTATGTTATATAAATACAATATACACCCTAACATTTCATAACTTTAGTTCTAATTTATCCAATTACCAAATATATATATATATATATACTAATATATATAAAACAATCGAAATTTCAGCCACTAAATATTCACCCTAATACCCCCCTTAAGTTGGAACATGAAGATCGAAAATGCCTAACTTGTAGAGAATGACATCAAATGAACATTTGCTAAGAGTTTTGGTAAGAATATCAGCTAGTTGGTGAGACAAAGATACAAATTGAGGAAGAATGATACCATGACGAATCTCATCACGAATAAAGTGACAATCAACCTCGATGTACTTAGTGCGTTCATGAAACACAGGGTTATGAGCAAGGTGAAGAGCTGACTGGCTATCACAATAAATCGGCATAGGAGATGAGTGAGGGATGCCAAGAGAGACTAATAAACCCTGGAGCCATTTCAATTCACAAGTCGTAGAGGTCAAAGATCGATACTCTGCCTTAGCCAAAGATCAAGATACAGTATGCTGTTTTTTCGTTTTTTAGGAAATTAGAGAGTTCCCAAGAAAGACAAAATAGGCCGTCAAAGAACGTCGAGTCAAGGGGCAACTCGCCCAATCCGCATCACAATAAGCTGTAAGATGAAGAGAGGAATCAGAGCGAAGCAGAAGACCTTACCTAGGATGAAGTTTTAAGAAACGAACAACCCGAAAGGCTGCCTCCCAATGACTGTGTCGTGGCTCTTGCATAAATTGTGTTAAGATATGCACACAATAAGACAATTCAGGTTGAGTAGTTGTTAGGTAGATAAGATGACCAATAAGACGCCGATAAGACATAGGATTAGGAAGAGGTGCGTCTTTAGCCAAAGCGAGGTGATGATTTTGTTCCATTGGTGTGCCGGCAGGTTTAGCACCTAACAAACCGGTCTCAGAAATAATATCGAGAGCGTATTTTCTCTGACAAAGGAAAATCTCAGTCGAATTTTGCGTTACTTCAAGACCTAGGAAGTACTTCAATTTGCCCAGGTCTTTCATGTGGAAACAAGCATTTAAGTAAGTTTTAAGCGCCTGAATGGCATCACTATCAGTTCCACCTATCACCAGATTATCCACATAGACCAAAATGGTCAACTAAACTTTGTTATGCCGAAATGTGAACAAAGAATAGTCTGAGCCAAATTGCTGAAATCCATATTGAACCAGAGTTGCAGCAAGCTTGGCAAACCAACACCGCGGTGCCTGTCACAGCCCGTAGAGAGACTTGCGCAGACGACACACTTTATTCATTCCGGGTGTCGTAAAACCTGGTGGAAAATGCATATAAACTTCCTCTTCAAGAATGCATTGTACACATCCATCTGATGCAATTCCCACCCATGGATCGCTGCTACTACTAAGAAGGTACGAACCGTGACCATCTTTGCAGTAGGTGCGAACGTCTCATTATAATCCAAACCCTCGACCTGGTGATTCCCAAAAACAACCAAGCGTGCCTTGTATCGCTCGATGGTTCCGTCTGCATGATACTTGATTTTGTAAACCCATTTACTACCAAGAGCCTTCTTTCCCTTAGGCAAAGTAGTAACTATCCATGTTTCATTATCCTCTAGTGCCTCAACCTCCTTTTTCATTGCCTCACGCCAACATGAATGCTACATGACCTCTTTAAAACTGGTTGGTTCAATCCCTATAGTTACTACAGCCACGAATCGACGATGCAACAAGGAAAATTTAGTACAATTCACATAGTTTGTGATGGGGTAGGGTGTACTTGAGGATGCCAAGGAAGAGGAAGGAGAGCTCGAGGGATTGAGGGCAATTGTATGCAACACATAGTCATGCAAACGAATTGAAGGCTGTCGCACCCGTTTGCCGCGTCCAAGATCATCCGTTGCACCCGTAACCTCTACAACTTCCGGTACTAGTACGACCCCATCTGCTATCACACCCTCTTCCACGGATTGTCCATCATATTCAGAGGCTGGCAGAGGTGCCTCAATCTCAGGCACGTCCTCCAATATAGTAGACTCAATGACAGCAGGCAGGGAATCTGGAGTTGCCTGCCTGGCAGAGTTCGTATGAGCAAAAGGAAACATGTGCTTAACAAACTTCACATCTCGACTTTCAAAGCAAACTTTCCTATCTAGATCATACACCCTCCACCCCTTTTTACCATAAGGATAACCCATGAATACGCACTTATGACTTCGACTTGCAAACTTATCCTTGTCCTGATTAATGTTCTTAGCATAGCATAAGCAACCAAATACCTTAAGATAAGAAATAAATGGAGGGCTTCCAAACAAAATTTTATATGGAGTTTTTCCACCCAAAATCAATGATGGAGTACGATTAATTAAATATCCTGCAGTGAGAATGCATTCTCCCTAAAATTGAATGGGCAAGTTAGCTTGAAAACGGAGTGCCCTACCAACATTCAAAATGTGTCGATGTTTCCTCTCAACTCTTCCATTTTGTTAAGATGTCTCAACCATGGAGGTTTGATGAATAATCTCACGTTCCTTAAAATAATCACTTAAACAAGTAAACTCTGTACCATTGTCACTGCATATAATTTTGACTTGTTTATTGAATTGTCTGTTGGTCATAGCCAAAAAATTCTTAACCATATATGGGACCTCATGCTTCCCTTTTAACAAATAAACTCATACACCACGAGAACAGTCATTAACAATAGTCAGAAAATATGCAGTACCACAAAAACTAGCCTCTTGATAAGCTCTCCACAAATCACAATGAATTAAGTCAAAGATATCACCAGTTTTATTGTCACTAATAGAAAAAGGAATACAAGTTTGTTTTGCCCGGAAACAAACATCATAAGGTTCATGAACCTCTTTATTTATCTCAGTACTACCTTCTATTGTAAGAAACTTTTCTATGACTCGTATAGAGGGATGTCCTAATCTTTTATGCCATAGACCCATATTCTTGACTGCAACGGCTCTATGAGCACTGACCAGAAGCTCCCCTCGTGCAACATACAACCCCCTAAGCTCTTCACCCACTCCAATCAGCATCCTCAAAGTATGGTCCTGAATAACACATAAACGATCAGTGAATTTCAAAATATGAACTTTGTCTCGAGCTAATTTTGAAACAGATAACAAATTGTATCGTATTTCAAGGACATATAAAACACCCTTGAGAAATAATTTTCCTACAAGAACTGTTCCTTCTCCTATTGCCATAACGTATTCACCATTTGGCATTTTCATGAGACAATGGGATATTCCTTGAAACTCTACAAATGCAGTTTCCTCGCCCGTCATATGATGTGACGCACCTGTGTCAAACAGTCATTGTAAATATGTCTTACCATTAATCCTTAGTTGAGCAATAGATGTATTATTCGTGTGAGTGTTCCAGAGAGACTTCAAAGTCTCCTAATCATCTTTACTCAAGGTCTCCAACCCAACTTTATCAGAATCATTAAGTGGTCCCTTATGAGGAGTATTAGCAACCGCTCCTTCTGCCCCTTGTGCAACATTAGTCAGTGCTACTCTACCACGACCGCGTCCTTGGTTACCACGTCCTCTATCTCTTCCTTGAGTCAAATTTCCTGGCCACCAATCAGGATAGTCATGTAGACGAAAGCATGTGTCCATGCTATGTCCTGGTTTCTGGCAGTGGGAGCAAACTACTCCATTGTCTTTTCGGTCCCCCCTGAATTCTGAGGACCTGAGCTGACTTTTTTCATGGCAAAGCTCACCGGATCAGACCGAATGGGAGCCACTCGCGTCATCACCTGCACTTATTCTTGCTCCATAACTTGAGAATAAACCCTATAAAGGTTTGGAAGAGGGTCTAAAGCGATGATATTGGAGCGAACATTACCATAAGATGATTCATCAAGCCCCATGAGGAATTAATGCACCCGTTCATTCTCTTGACGCTGTTAAAGCCGTGTAACGAAGTTACACTTACATCCATTACAAGAACAAGTAGGCACAAGATCATAATCATTCAAATCATCCCACAGTTTCTTGAGTCGTCCATAATAAGTCATGATCGAATCCCCATTTTGTTTGCAATTTGCAACCTCCATTTTCAATTGATGAACTCGCGCGCCATTACAAACAGAGAATTGCTGTTGTATATCTTCCCATAATTCCCTTGTTGTTTCCTTGTATGAGATCGTAGAACGCAAGTCTAGTTCGATGGTGTTAAAGATCCATGACACAATCATGAAGTTTATTGTCCATCAATCATCAATTTCATCTGAGTTTTGGTTCGGCTCCTTAATGGTGCCATCAATGAAACCTTGTTTCTTCTTTGCCCTCAACGAAATCCTCATGGCCTTAGCTCATTCTTTGTAGTTTGGTCCTTTGAATTGTGTCTGCGTAATTAAATTGTCTGGGTTGTCATTCGCACTCAATAAGAACGACAGATTGTTCCTCGAACTTAAGGCTTTTCGATCTGTCATCGTCTTAGGGTTTATATTTTAAGGGTTCGGTATTGTTTCAGAGCACCTTGACCAACACCAAAGGAGCAAAATCATCCACGTTGCCGACTTTCTTTTCTTCTCCCTAAACCATGTCGTCGTTCTTACCTTCAGCCGGCAGTACTCCGGCCTTTCAGTCCTTGCAGCTTTCGAATGGGGAAGCCTATAATACTCAGCATGGTGAGCCAAATCTTTAACAAGAGAGCTATGACTACCAAACACAAGGAATTTGAATTGCTTCTCAACCAGGCTTTGATATCATATTAAACCGAGAAGAAAAAGGGAGAAGTTTTCGTCGGTACTTTTCATTGCAACATGTTATTTTATATAAATATAATATACACCCTAAAATTTCATAACTTTAGTTCCAATTTACCTAATTATCAAATATAGATATATACTAATATATACAAGACAGCCGAAATTTCAGCAACCAAATATTCACCCTAATAAGTTTCTTCCCACTTCATCGTGAAATCTGCAAAGCTGAGGCAGAGACCGAGAAGCCACTTGTTAACCATGGCTGCTCAATCATAAACAAAGCTGCAGTTTGGATAATGGGATGGTAACAAGCTGCGTACAATGGAATTGAGGTGTCCCAGGACTTTTTCCTTTTCACGAAAGTCTAATTGGGGTCTGCTGGGAAGGGTTGACCAATGTGTAGGACGGATTTTGTTGTAACCACTTGCTGGCTCGATGATTGTTAAATTCTTAATCCTTTGGTCGTAAATATGAATCTAGTCGTGAGGATGGGAGTCGGAATACTGTGATCTGGCTACTCGACACCGAGTTGATTACACGAGATATGTTACAGCGAACTCAATGGTTTATTGTCCTTTCTATTTAGGTAGAACGTTGTGAAAGTGACCTGAGGGGGGACGGGGGAGTGAACTCATTTCTCGGGTCTCTTGCCTTTGCCATTTGGTAGGTAAAGCAGTTACTTCATTGGGATAGGCTCTGTTTCTGAGGTCATATTTAGTATTACATGTTTCATTGAAAGAGGGAAAGGACAATTGTAGAGTAGCATCGTTGCGAGGGCCATTGATTTAAATATGTTTATTTGACCAAATCAAAGAACCCCAAATTGTATCCCTATGGCGGCATAGTGACGGCTGCACAAGAAGCTTGTGGCATTAAGGCCTTAGCTTGTAACTCGTCACGGTCGTCAAGCACTATGCAACAATATTTAGGTTATTTCCCCTACACCTCCAGTGATTCGTAAAGACGATAAAGTTAAGTTTTTTTTTTAAATAATATTTTTATCAAATATTTAATCATAATATATTTTAATTATTGAGAAAAAATTTATATATTATTATATTAATTAAAGATTATAATTTTAATAATATATTTTATTTGAATTATGAAATTTTATATATATAACTAATTTTATTTTTTTTAGTACGCACAAAAATTTCACTGTGACTATGATAAAAGAATCAAAAAGGAGAAATCAATTATCAGATTAAGGCAAATTTTATAAATAAATTACTAATCTTAAATTTAGAATATTATTTGTACTAATATATTTAGTTTCAAAATTTAAAAACTTAACATTTCATTATTATAAATTTATTAAAAAATTTAACCACTAGTATTATAATATGTATTTTAAAAATTAAATATTTTTATATATAATAGAAAAACTTATATAACTGATTTACAATTGTTATTTGATTGAAAGAAAAAAAAAAAAGGCATTTATGTTTTCACAGCCCTATAAAATTCTAAAATCGAATGGACGATGTATGTAACTATAAAGTTTCATGGAATTATCGATTCCTTATAAAAGATTGTTCGGCTTCTATGGTGTTTCAAAAAAAAAAAAGAAATCATCCCATAAAGTCGGTCATACAGGGAATTAAATGATTCCTTGTGAAGGGGCAGAGTTGCAAATAGGAAATCCAATTCATTTTGAATGAAGAACAACAGTGACTTTTACGACGATTATTTAAAAAAATAAAAATAATTAGAAAAAAAAAAGATAAAAGGGTTTATTCCATCGTTGGTTAAAGAGGACAGTAAGCCCTTATGGATGCTGAAAGCTAGTGCTAGCATGGCTAAAGAAATGGCCCTAATATTGTGATATGTGTTGTCAATCGAAAGATTATGCATTGAAGAATTTATAATTTCTTGTTGCTACCGAAGGAATTCCAAATTTGTCCACTGTTAAAATTAAATTTAAAAAAAGAAAAAATTTGATGTGTCATAATTTACTAAGATGCAATTTTAACCCATAATATCTTTTGTGAAAATATGGTAACTCTAAATTGTTATGTCTAAGAAATTGTAAATTCTTTAACTTATCGTTAAAATAAGGTACTATGATATATGTGAACATTATTATTGAATTACTATCTTATTAAGTGATATTATATTTAATTGTTATTTTAGATAGATTTTAATTTCTAATAATATGTTATTTTACAAATAATTTATTGTATCATATGTATTTATAATTGTTATAATTTGGTAGTCATCAAAATAATTAAATTAAAATATTTATGCATATGTTACATTTATCTTTTGATTATCATTAAAATGACCAAATTAGAATGTTTAAACCAAGAAATATAAATTATATTTGATTGAGAATATTCAATTTACTTATTATAATAGTATATTGTAGGATTTTACAAAAAACAAATTACAATATAATATGATTTTTTATATAATTTATAATTAATTATGAGTATTTACAATTATATAACTAGTTTACTTCACTTGTATATCTCATTTATTATTTTGTTTAATAAATTAAACTTCTCAAAATGATTCAAGTTTTACTTAAACATTATTAATATTGACTTATACTATTAATAAATAAGTTTTTTATTATTATAAATTCAAGTAGTAAGAAAGAGAAGTAATATCATAAAGTAAAAATGAAATAATAGGTTTGAGTGTTATATTTATAATGTTGCCAACAACATTAAGAAAATTATTTCATAAACAAAAAATACAAAAAAAATATTTGTAGTTTGTGAAAGGATAGTTTCATTTTATGGACAAGTCGCTCGTTAATACTCACATGACAAAATTTATGACCATAAGGTTTATTAAGTCACAAACTATATAAAAATACATTATTGAGATAATTAAGGTTACAATAAGACTTAAAAATCTTGAGATTAGTTATAAGTAACTCTTTTTGTGTATAATTTATTTTGAACTCACCGCCTTCTAAATATGAGTTATTTTAAATTAATTACAGTATTATAAAAGATAAGTGAAAAGTTAATGAATTAAATGATATACTTGTTTGGGAAGAAATAAAATTAAAAAATCAAGTAAATCGCTTCATTAATTTTATCGGCAAGAAAGTTAAATAAGGAATAAAAGTGAAAACTAACAAATTTATGAATGGAAAGAAATTATTTATATTCCTTAGGTTGAAAAGAAAGATCAAAAGAACAATAATTGTCACTTATGTGAAAAAAAGTTGGATATTATCATAAAAATTACTTGAAATGTAAAATTTAGTTGAAAAAAAAAAGATAAATTGAATACTTTAGTATATTTTAAATCAAATTTAATTGATATTTCTCACGATACTTAGTGGTTTTATCTTGATGGTACTACTTATATATCCAATATGATATAAGAGCTTCATTATTATTTGATTATTTTAGTTTATATATGAGTACAGATATTATTGGTTAATTCTTTCTTACAAATGGTTTAAACAAACTAAAACTTGATGATGTTTTTATAGAGTTTTTATTTATTATGTATCATAATATTGAAATTAAGTGTAATACGATAAATAAAAATTTTATTTATTTATAACATAAATGTTTTGGTCATACATCAAAAAAAAAAAAAACAATTTGTAAGATTGGTGAATAATATAATTCTTTTAAATCTGAATTTTACTAATCTCAAAATGTGTGTTAATTGTATTAATGGTAAGCAAACCAAATATAACAAGTAATTGTAAAAAGCATTCAATTTTTTGAAATTATGCATACTGATATTGTGAACTTTTTTGATACTTTAACTCTTAATGAATAAAAATATTTTAGCACTTTTATAGATAATTTTTTTGTTATAATTACATCTATTTACTTTATTACAAATTTCAATCATTAAATTCCTTTAAGATATACATGAAGAAGATTAGAAGACAATACATAAAGGTGAAAATCATAATATCTGATAGATGTGGAGAATATTATAAAAAAAATATAATCAAGCCATTTTTAAGTCCATTTGCAAAATTTCTCAAAAGTCATTACATATGTGTATGGTATAGTATATCAAGTACACCTTAATAAAAAAAAAGTGTGGAAAAAAAATCTAATCAAACATTAATGGATATAATTAAGAGCATGATGAGTAAATTTTTCTTACTTATATTTTTCTAGACATATATACTCAAAATATCAAACTATTTGTTAAAAAACATTTTTAATAAGTCAATTTAAAATATTATTATTGAATTATGGGTAGGAAGAAAACCTAATTTAAGGCTCATGGATGTTTTGTGTTGCCTAGTAAAAATGAAAATGTACATGAAAAGAAATTAAACTCTCAAAAATCAACAATTACTTTATTGGTTACTTAAAAAATTTTAGCATGTATACATTTTCTTGTCTAAATTATAGTCCAAAAATTGTAAAAATTAATAATATAAGATTCATTAAAAATGGTAAAATTGGTAAGAATAATAAATGTCAAAATATGCACATAAAGAAAATTAACGTAAATATTTTTTTACCTATAATAGTACCATCATTCACTGTTATACCAAATATCATTCTAAAAATTGAAAAACATTTAGATGCATAGATACTTCTTAAAATAACTAACTAATATAAATAAACTATAAGAAATAACATTAGGAAAGTCCAAAAAAAATGAGATCAACTATTTTGAATAATTATGTAGTTTATTTATAAAATTTAGACTTTAATATTTGAATTAATAAAGATTCAATTTTGTTTTTATGAACTATAAAAAGTATTAAATTTGATAAATGGATTGATACCCTAAAAAATGGGTTGAAATTCATGAAAAAGAACAATGTATAAGATTTCATTGAATAGCCATAAGGTTATAAGAGAAATCAGTTATAAATGGCTTTTTAAGACTAAACGTAACTCATAAAGCAATAACAAACATATAAAGTAAGACTTGTTACTGAGAGTTATACTCAAAGAGTGACATTGATTACATAGAAACATTTTTTTCCATCTTAAAAAAAGATTTGTTAAAGATGATTTTGACATTGGTGGTTCAACATAATTTAGAGTTACGTCATATAAACATAAAAATCATTTTTTTTAATAAAGATCTTAAAGAAAAAGTTCATATAGATTAACTAGAAAGTTTTTCTATAAAGATAAAAGATTAATTGGTTTGTAAATTTAAAAGGTCAATAAATAAATTGAAACAATTATTATAACAATAATATATTAAGTTTATTGATATTATGATATCTTTTAAATTTAAATAAAGCATCATTGATCAGTACATATACCAAAAAGTTAGTGAGAAAAAGTTTATATTTTTAATCTTATATGTTGATTACATTTTGTTTATTGTAAATGATTTTAATGTATTATGCGATATTAAAAATTTTCTCTCAAAATTTCTTAAAACAAAAGATACGAGAGAGACATTCTATAGAATAAAAATAAAAATATTCCATGACATATCACAAAGAATGAAGATTATATCAAAATGACCATATTGAGAAAATTTTAGAAAAATTCAATATGAGCAAGTGTTTACCTAAGGTTGTTTTCATATAAAAAAATAACAAATTCAATTTTATACAATGTTTCAAGAATGAAATGTAATATAAAAAAATAAAATGAATTCAATATGCTTTCATTATTGGTAATTTAATATATCTGCAAACTTACACTAAACTAAATATTAATTTTGCGATTAAAGTGCTAGGTAGATAATAAAGTGATCTTATAATAGATCTTTAGAAAGGTATAAAAAAAATATTAAGGTACTTATAAGGAATCAAAAAATTACATATTCATATATAAAAAAATTCTAATTATTTAAATATAATTAAATATTCAAATTCAAATTTTGTTGAATGCATTGATAATAAAAAGTACATTTTTAATTATATATTTTTATTTCACTTCTTTTTAATACAAATAAAAAATCTATCTAAATATATAATTAAGATAAAATGTTAAAAAAGAGAAATTTATTATCAAATTAAAATAAAATTTTTAAATATATAAATAATTTTAAATCTCATAACATTAGTTATATTATTTTTATAAATATATTTAATTTAAAATTTTAAATATTTATAAAAATAAATTTATTAAAAATTTTGCTAAAAAGAATCACAACACATCCTTTAAAAGTTGTAGCATAGAGTTATGTACAAAGAATTATTTCATAGTTTTCGTTAAAAAAAAAGGAAAAAAAAAAGGAAAAAAGGGAAACGAAAGAAAACAGAGAAAAGAAATCAATGCAACACTTCAACTGAAGCTATAAAGCTCTACACCACTTTCTCTGGTCATCACCCTCCCTTTCAAATGTTCTTTCATCTCCAATGATGAAGATGTGAATTAGGAGCCTTTCACTCTCACGGTGTTATTTACAATAATATACAATAAATAATTACAACTGGGACCTTAGGAAATTTGATAGGCCGCGTTTGGTTTGACGTAAGATTTTAAAGCCCATGTTGACATATTTTTGGACTTCGGCCTGTTAGTTAGTCGGAAGCAACACTGCGATTCGCTTCCCCCCAGACCAGCCGTAACCTGAGAATTTATTCGTTAGCCTTTTTCTGGCCGTCGGATCAAAGTTGGGAGAGGAAAAGAAGCGGACCGTCAGGATCAAAAGCGGCATCCCTAGGCAACTGAGAAGGCTTCTATAAGAGAGGCAGAGTGAAGGCCGGGTCATTCCTTCAAAACCCTAGTCCGAAACATGGCCGCAGCTCTCTCCGTCTGTTGCTAAGAGTCTGTTATCGTTTGTTGAATTCTTTTGGCTTTCCAGTCTTGCGAGCTTGTCGCCGATCCGTTCTTTATTTCGACAGAGGCAAATGACGAACTGTTTTAAATTGGTTGAATGCTCGATTCTCGGGGTATTATGACTTTTTATTCTTTTGAATAGGAAGATCTGATGCCTCTCTGTCTATCTGTCTCTACGCTTACGACTACTTTCCCCTTTTCCTCTTCTTTTATTATTTTTTTTTCTCTTCTTTTGGACACATTCTTTTGATTATCTTGTTTTTTTTTATCTTTTTTTGGTTTAATATTGGTTGTATTATCTGCTTGGTTTTAAAAATTTCCTGATTTTAGCATCTTGGATTCATTAATTCGTTATATGTTGGTTTAGTTCTTGCAAAGCCAATGATGTAAAGCTTGGAATTTTGCTGAAAGCAAGTCATTTAGACTTTGTTTCATTTGCTGAAATTCAAAGAACTAGGACGGTCTGAGGCTTCCAATTTTTCAACTTCGATTTTGATTTTAGCATGTTTATTCTGGGCTCTCCCTGTCTTTTATGACCCAAAAACACGGGACACCTTGGTGTTCGATGAGTTGTGTATGATGAGAAACACAAATACGACAGTTATCCCTGTCTGATTCATCTTTGATGATTGTTTGTGGTCTGACACACACTTGCCCTACGAGGGTTTTTAAAGGTTACATCTTGCACATCCCTGCAAATCAAACAAGGGTAGGAGCAGCAAATTATCTTCCCCCAAGGAAGCATAGCCGAGCTCTGAATAATCATTCGCCACCTCTACTTCCCCTCTAATGGAAACGTGGGGGCCTCTATAATCTCAATGAGACTTTGGAAGTTTGATGTTTGTGAGGAATTTATATTCGATCAAATATATGGAAACGAAATCGTAGGACGAAGAAAAGACATTTGGATGTTTGTCAATGAGACTAATTTACGTCTCATTTCTCGTCAAACTCTGAATCTTTGCTAGAACGAGTGATTTCACGAGTCGGTCCATCTGGGGTTATTTGATTTGGAACTGAGAAATTAAGGGAAGAGACGGATGGGAAGCAAGGCAAGAATCGAGAGGTCAGACGAGACTCGAGAGTTGAGAGCGAGGGTAGGAGCCGTGTCAGCTAGATAGATAGACTTAGGACCTCAGCATGTATATTAACAGATGCTTCTGACGGAATTTGGCAGAAGATAATTGACTTAAAAGTTATGACATCAACAAAATCGATGACCCAACTGTGAAATTATTCCAAACAATTACTGATTATCACCGAGACAATTACTGATCATAACCAAGACATATAGCAATAACCATAAAAAAAATTTCATAACAAATTAGGGAAAAAAAAAAAAAAGAAAGAAAGAGAAAGTTCGTGCTTTGTGATTGACCTGTAAAAAAATGAAATAAAATAAAATAAAAATGCTACCCCTAGCTTTCCGTCCATTATCTATATCATCATTGGAGACAAGAAAAGCTGGTGAAGCAATGCTAATGGGAAATTGGCTGCTGTGGTCATCAATTTATTTTTTTATATTTTTATTTTTAACCTAGCTTGCCCTTCTCAATTTAGTGACTGACAGTCTTATTAGTTTATCTTTTTCTCGCCTCTTTTAATTACTTAACTGTAATTACAAAAAATTACTTCGATGCTAATAAAGCTTAGAAAAAAATTGGTTTACATAATTATTGTGTGTTACCGAACTTATTTTGTTCAATGTAAATTCTATATTACTTTTTTTGAATTCATTTTCCTTTTCCTTATAGCAATGCAAGGGAGCAGTCGTCCTTTACAAAAACATATTAGACAGTACTGAAATGGAATATGGATAAAAGGGGTAAAATGACCAAACACATTTTGACTATTTTCATTGCGCTATTCCGTGGCCACGAGTTCTACATTCTGTTCCTCTTCATTACCCTACCCAGGGCACATTACAGCAGTTTAATGTCAAATTTGACAGCTACGATGAATGCAACCAGAACATCCTCTGAACATGCTAAAAGAGGAATCAATCTGAAACTGAAAATGCAGCCAACACGTTCAAGTACAAAAATACGCTAATACTCGCCTTCATAGAATTCCAACAAACACCTGAAAAGCGACCGTTTACAATTTTACTAGACTTACAAGGATAAAATTGTAAGAACACCCCACTTTCCTGTTCAACCCTGACAATCAGAACAATATGCAGGGAAAACAAAGTAGTGTGGTTGGCGTCCCCTACCTAGTGAGAGCTCCATCGTGGCTATTTCGGAATTATTGTTTCCCCACGGCAGATAAGATAAATTAAGCATACATAAAGCATTCCAGAAAACTACATGTTCTTTATGTAGTCTTCTATTCAACCAATGCAATCATTTATTTGATTGTGATGTAGCGATTAGTTCCATGCTTGGCCCAATGATCTTTGAGATCAACTGGATTTGAAAGGTCATGGCCTTCGGCTGCAAGTCTGCTAAGCAGTTTGCTGAAAGCACTTCCACTCATCTTTCGTCCACCTACACGGGCATGCCGCTTGTTTGGCACAGCAGGTAGAGGGTATATTGACAAGGTAGTCGTGCAACACGAAGATTGCCACCCACCATTGCCCCATTTGTAGCACTGCCTAAACAATCCAGTGCAGGAGCACACTGGAGCTGGCATGGTTGACTCATCAAATGCAATCTGGTTCAACCCCAGGTCCTGACCTTTCCAATCAGACTTAGACACTTCCAGCTGTTTGTTTAGAGTGTCACCTCCACCACTCATATTCTGCCCATTCTTCCACTCATGTGACTTGCTAAACATGATTTTATTCAGATCCTCACCTTCCCTCTTAACCTTCCGTAGAGATTTTGGAGCTTTTTTGTTCGATGGCAGTGTCTTGGCATCCTTTGACCGTTTACCCCGCCGTAACTTTGCAACAGGTGATACTGGAAGAGCATCACTTGCCTGCATATCTCTGGTACCGTACTGAGCTTCACTCAAGTGGGGCAGATGATTTGCATTGTGATGTGACTGGTGTATGTGCTTCATGTTACGTGACATTTGGCTTCCTGATGGGCAAGAGGACATATTTCCGCTTGCTAAAGAATTCTCTCGATATTGAAGGGTTGCAATAGCATTGTCTCGCTCCATTATGGCATTATTTCGCTCAGCAATGGCTGAGTCTCGCTGCAGGAACGCCATATCCCGCTCCGCAATGGCTGCCTTCTTTTCTGAAACAGCAATATTTCTCTCATGAATAGCAGCATCTCTTTCAGCCATGATGGCCATGATCTGCTTCATCGAAGGCTGAGACTGCATCATCCACTGGAGTAACAATAGAGAAACAAATATGATCAGAAACAGCACTTTCTGAGAGAGATTGAAAATATCAGTCAAATGAGTTCACTTATGGCAGGCCATGTTTTATTAAATTTTGTAAACTGCAGAGAGTTATTCGAGTTACCTGACCCTGAGCTGTCTTATATTGATCTGCTTTGTGCTTTCCGTTGTCACGATGCCCACCATCATCCATTTCACTCCACAGTAGGCAACAGCTGCAGAAGGTAAAAACTCTGAACAAGCAAAATTTGAACAATTACAAAAAAAAAAAAAGGCCAAAATATATTCACATATTCTTAGTATTGCATTATGTAGGAAAAAAATGGAATAGACCGTTTCTTTTCAATAATAGGAAATGAGAAAGGAAGTGCCATAAAATTACCATGAGCAGTTGGAATCCAAAGAAAAATCCACTCTTGTAAAACTTTCCTCTATAAGAAACAAAAAATATATCCCTTATCGACATTTAGAAAAGACAGTGGTATTTTATAATGATTTCCATAAACATATATACTTGTTACCAAAGGGATGATAAAAAAAACAAATTTAATGCATCTTTCAGGGCAATTAAAAAGAAACTACAAGAAGTTTACATTGTTAAAATATCAAACCATCATTAGAGTGCTGGTCACACGGTAGTGTACATAATTACAAGTAAAATGCTGGGGCCAGAGTAGCAAAAGCCACATCATCTCCTTATGTTTTAGTGCATCGATAGTTGCTCATGTCAGGAACTAAACATATGGACTAAAATATTAGATTGTAAGCACACTATTTTCAAAGCTCAGAAAAAGAGGCAAATTGTCCAGCTCACATTTACAATAGCTTAGGGTTTAACTCAAAATCTTTGAAACACAGGACAGCAAACACATTTCAAGATTCAATCCCTTGAGCACCAGATCCCACATTACAGTTTCTGATATCGCACCCCAGTTAATTACAGGGGTTGAAGATAATCATCTGGAAAGAAGTCCAGCTTACAAGAAAATGGCTAAAAGTCTCAATGTTAGCTTCCAGAGATTGGTCATGAAGCCTTATCCACTGCATTGAAACAAATGTATTGATCAAACCTTGACAATTCACATACTTATTTCAATTTTTCTTTCGCTCACACACCAAACTATTCCAGCTATTCATTTCCTCCTCCAACATAGATAATCAAATGAATTCATCCACAAGGATTTTGCCAGCGACACTGTCCTATAACCTAAGGAGGACTTGAAGACCTACACTTAACCGAACATTCACCAATGGTACCGAATACCGAGTCAGTAAGCAGAAAACTGTTTTAGAGTCTCAATTATGTATAACCAACTCTTCCACTAGTCAAACACTATGCAGTAAGCATGATTCCATAACATTTTAAACAGAGGAAAAAAAGTCAAAATACCCAATCCAATCTGTAGATGAACTCCAACGCCACAGACAGGAAAACCAGAACCCCACCAACGTCTCTATAGTCGCCTCTACACTGATAAAGAAAAACCCCCAAAAATAGAAACCCCATCAAGGCAATCAACACAAACAAAGCTTAACATGCACAACTTCAAAAACTAGGACTAAATAGAGAGAAGAACAAAAAAAAGAGCTCCGGGAGCTTCAAAAAGGGACTAAGAATCCAATTTATAACTAAAAATTAGCACGAATGTGGCTCGCAACTGCGGATGTGCAGACAGACAAAAATTGATCGGAATATTAACAGAAGAATAACATTAAACAAAGCTGAATTAGATGGCTAGAGAGAGTTGAAGTACAAGCTTACAGTTAAGAGGGGAGAAACGGAAGAGAGAGAGCGACGGAGAGGGAGTAAAAAGCCCAATCGAAGAAGAAGGAGACGGGAAATCTGCGGAAGGAAAACAGTGGAACTAGAGATGATGGTGATGAAGAGGAAGCAGAAGAAGGAAAGGTGGGGGGGGGGGGGCAAAGAAATTTTGTTTACTTAACTTTTTTCAATGGCTGGGGGCCGTTTTACCTGTCCGTCTTTGTCTTATTGCGTTTTTTCCTTTTCCTTTTTTCCCCATTTTAAATTTTAAATTTTAAATTTTAAATATTAAATATTTTTTATTTTTATTTTTTATTTGCACCATCCTAGCGTCGTCTTGTCTGAGATTTTTAAGTTCTGATTTTTATAACGGCGAAAAAGGTTTGACGGGAGTTACTGCTCTGAGGGGGGGAATTGTTTTCTGCTACCAAATAGCCATAGGATGGGTCACTCTACCCGCACTGATGAGCCGAGCCGAGTCTGGAGACTTGCTTTTGGATTTTCCAATTCGCTTTTTATATATATATATATATATTTTTTTTAATTTTAATATGCTTCCAGGAATGATAATTCGGGACCCAATCTACCATGCCCGGATGTATACACATTGGACGAATTAAGAATCAAATCTTATAATGGAAAATTTGATATATATTCAACTTCCCACCAGAGGCCGCGTGAGTTCACAATGCTCTCAAGTAGCAGGTAGTGCTTATAGGTGAAAGCTAAATCAAGACATGGAGCCAACAAGGGTAATGACGTCTCAACACTATCCTTTTTCCCTTTTTTTTTTTTTTTTCTTTTCTGGGTATATTAAAAAATACAGACCCCAGTTAAAAACCCTTTCTGAGGGTTAAGCCTCCTGGTTGATTTCTGCATGTTGCATCATTTGTTACTAATCTTCAATCAATCATTATTAAGCTTTTACATCTTAGTAGCATTCTTTCATATCATACGACATCTCCCTTTCCGTTTTATTTAGCTTGTTTTGATCCTGTCGAGTATCCACCTTTATAGGATAGAGTCTTCCATCAGTTTGCATGCCCTCACTGCTTTCCCTCACTTCTGGTGTTAACAATAAGGGGTAAAAATGGTAAATGACGATAAAGTCCTGGAATTCCAAAAAAAAATATGAAGGGCTTAATTCACAGAACACGTATTAATTACAGATACAGTTAGCAACAATTAGAATGCACATAACAACTTTAACTTAAACCTGCTCGGAGTTGCCAAACCTTGGTTCTCTGCACAAATTTCCAAACAAGCAATCAACAAAGAAGGATCTAACCGCATACAATGTCCAAAATTTGGACTTTAGAATATATTTCGGTGGACTTTTCTACAAGGCCTTTTGAGAGCATATCCAACAATGTATGAAGAACTGCAGCTCAACTGCCTAATCGGTGTTTGCCTTTTTGTTCTATACTCTACCTGCTGGGTATGACCACACAATTACAATAAGGCACCTGCAAAAACACTGTGCAGAGGGGTTGATGTCAAATCTCCATATATGGTCTGAATGACTGAATTTGAGTTTGGCACAAGCAACTCAACCCAATTATGTAACTCAACTGAGATGAGATCCAGAAAAAGGCAGTCATCATTCATGAGGGAAAGTAGAAGAAAAGCAGGCGATCTTAGAATTAGTTGGTATCTTAGTAATGGACAGCTTAAACTCAGATGCTTTTTCTAATCACATTTCCAAAGCATCTCAAAGGAAAGGCTACTCTATAAGAATTACTTCACTCATCCTGAAAGGAGAACATCATCCCCAATAGCCCTGTAATACCACAAATAAATGACTTCAAAGTTGAAATATTAGAAAAGCAGTAAATGCCCTGAAAGTAGAAACTTAAGAAAAGCCAAACCGCATAAATCTCTTACTCTAATCATTTGAGAATGCATAGCATAACTTATCTTTCGGTCATGATCTATTCAAGAAGACAAATGCTTATTCACTGTTGTTGGTTCCACTCTCGCAGTTAAATTAGATCTATATCATCTCTTGATTAATGCTTATTTAGCAGTCAACAGATTTAAAGCACACTTCAATCAGTGACTCACCTGATAACATCTCCTGCAACAAAAGAATCCAACTAGACCAAAAGATTAGAAATTCATGTCAAATTTTGTTTCTGTAGCTTGACGTAACATCCCCGCGTTGTCACATTAAACAACATGACCTTGGCGCATCTCACCAACAGTTAAAATTAAGAAAACAAGGAATTTACAGAAACAAGTAAAATCAATGAAGTGTGCGTACTGAGTAGAAAAAAAAAATGTAATGCATTAAAGGGAAATCCCGGATGCACACCAATGTTTATGGGCATAAGTTACAGAAAACTATGCCCCTAGACACAGAAGAGCAACAGACAATGGCAGAAGGTAAACATGATATTGTAGCCAAGGAGCAAACAAACAGATGGAACGCCCCAACTTCCCAACCCCTTTGCCTCAAAGAAATCGAAGGACGAAAATTTAAGAAGTTATAAGCAGAAATCTAAGCGCAAATAAGTCCAACAGGAACTGCAATCTCTATGTGCAGACACTTTGCACCGTGTTACCAAGGGATTAACCTGGGCTATCATATAACAAATGCAGAACAGCATCTGCAACTTCCGCTGAGACTTACCTATGCACAATGCACGAATTACATCAAATACTCGAACCAATTAAATAATTGGGATTCAATTATCCAAATTAAGCAATAAAAGAATTGCTACTTTTGCATCCTTGAGAACGCACCACATCTACGTGTTTTCTATGCAACAACCAGACGGTATATATACTATAGCATTTTAGTTCTGAAATGACACTAGTAAGAATCCATAACGGCTAGGTGGCGAGTATTATAGAGAGATCAAAGTCATAATTGATGTGAATCTGTATTAAAGTTTATTGGTCTTTTTCTATATGGATTAATAATTTAAATATTTTATAATTATAACTCAAAATAATATAAAATAATTAAAATAAATATAAATACTCTTTTTATTGAAAAATAAAAAAATAATAATAAAACTTGAAAGAAAGTGAGGAGAGAGTGGTCAGCCGTGAGAACAAAAGAAAAGAAAAGTCAGAAAACCTAAAAGAGGTGAGAGCCGTCGGCCGAGAAAAAAAAAAAAGATAAAAAAAAGAGGACTGCTAAAAGGAAGAAAAAAAGAGGCAAGTTCTTTGATCTTATATTTAAAAGAGATATTAGTTTCCGATTAGTTTAAAATTTAAATGGTTGATAGAGAACTTGGATGGTTGATAAAAGACATTTGATTCTTATTTTTGAATAGTAAAAATTGGGTTTTGAACACTGTAAGTCATATTTCTTTTTAGTTTTTGTAAATCTATATTCTGAACAATTTTTGTATGCAGTTTTGATCAACCATGCAATTAAAAGATTATTTGTCGTCCGATCGAACTGATTTTTAGTTAGTAGTTGGAGGACACATAGATCTTATTTGTGAACGGTTGGATTGAGTTTCTGTAAACTACAAGGGCAGATTTTTCATTTGAACCAAAACCTCTCAATTCTGGTAACTCTCTATTCTCTCATCTATGATAGTTTTGATCAACCGTGAAATTGAAAAATTGTTTGTGGTCCGATCAAGTTGATTTTTGGTTAGTAGTTGGAGGACACATAGATTTTATTTGTGAACGGTTGGATTGGGTTTCTGTGAATTGCAAGGGCAGGTTTTCATTCGAATTGAAACCTCTCAATTCTAGTAACTTTCTGCACTCTCATCTGTGGTAGAATTGGTAAATTATGTGGATGATTATTGATCTGTGGTCCGATTGAGTTGAAATTTAGACAACTGGTAAGGGACATTTGGAGGTTCATCTTGAACGGTTAGATTACTGTCTTGACGTCTACTTGTTGAATTGTAGTTGACAGCACGTAGTTGGCCTGTCTTACTTAACTCATTAGTCTCTCATTTAATCCAAATTGAATTTTAATTCAATTTGTTTGATGTAATTGAGATTATGTACTTCTATTGTACTCACTTGATTATAATAGATCTGACTTCTGGTTTAGAGTGTCTGTAGTTTTTCCCTTTTTTGATTTGAAGGAGTTTTCCACGTAAAATTGGTGTGTTCTCTTGTGTGGTTTATTTGCATTGTCATTTTTGTTATTCAATCATCTCCTCATAAGTTCAAGCAAGCAGGAGAAGTTTTTTTTTTGGGGGGGCTATTTATACTCCACTGCGCCTCCCTTTCTCCCATCAGAGTGATATCAGAGTCAAGTTGGTGTATTTAATTTGTTTGAATGATGGAGTTAAATATGAATAAATTGGTCTGTTTGAATGACACGAATTATCATATATGGAGAAGTAAAATAAAGGATCTCTTATTTGTGAAGAAATTGTATTTACCAGTATTTACTACTATGAAATTTGAGTTTAAAATTGATGAAAAATGGGAATTTGAGCACGAACAGGTTTATGGTTTTATACGGCAATTTGTTGATGATAATGTTTATAATCACATTTGCAATGAGACACATGCACGGACTTTGTGGAGCAAACTTGAAACTTTGTATACTTCAAAGTCTGGTAATAACAAGTTATTCTTATTAAAGAAAATGATGCAATTAAGATATAATGAAGGAAGTTCTGTTGCTGACCACTTAAATGAGTTTCAGGGTCTCATTGATTAGCTATCAGACATGGACATTAAGTTTGATGACGAAGTTCTCGGATTATGGTTACTTGCTACTTTACCTAATTTTTGGGAGACTTTTCGAATGTCTCTCACTAATTCTGCCTCTGGTGGTGTTTTATCAGTGGAACTTGTAAAGGGTGGTGTGTTGAATGAGGAGATGAGAAGGAAATCTCAGGGTTCATTATCATCTAAATCAGAGGTTTTAATTATTGAAAATAGAGGGAGAAGTTAAGGAAAAGGAAATGGTAAAAATGGTAAAAGTAAGAGTCGAAGCAAGTCACAATCTAAGTACAAGAATGTCCAGTGTCATTATTGCGGGAAGATGAATCATATTCAGAAAAAGTGTTACAAGTGGAAGAAAGAAAATAAATATGACAGTGATAGGCACGAAAATAATAATGTGAGTAATGATCGTATTGCTACTGCATCCACTTCTAGTTCTGGTGAACTCATTATTATTTGTGATGATGAGGTGATTAATTTGGCATCTCATGAGACTGATTGGGTCATAGATAGTTGTGCTTCTCTTCATGTCACTTCAACAATGGAATTCTTCACAACATATACTCCTGGTGATTTTGGAGTTTTGAAAATAGTTAATAACAGCTTAGCAAAGGTCATTGGCATTAGTGATGTTTGCTTAAGGACGGACGATGGAGCACAGCTAACATTAAGGGATGTTAGACATGTTCTTAATATCCGTTTGAATTTGATTTCAACGGGAAAACTGGATGATGAAGGTTTTTGCAATACCTTCAGTGATGGCCAGTGGAAACTTACCAGAGGCTCCTTAATTGTGGCACGAGGTAGGAAATACTTCAGTTTATATTTCATGCAAGCTATTATCTTTGAAGATGTTGTAACTGCAGTAGAGAATGATAATTTCATTGAATTATAGTATAAGCGGCTCAGTCACATGAGTGAAAAGGGGATGGATTGTTTGGCAAGAAGAACCAACTTCCAAATATAAAGAGTGTAGTTTTAAAAAAGTGTCCTCACTATCTTGTTGGGAAACAAAATAGAGTTACATTTAAGAGTCACTTACCTTCAGGAAAATCATAATTGCTTGAATTGGTGCATTTTGATATATGTAGTCCTTTGAAGGTACGCTCACTTGGTAGTACTCTTTATTTTGTGACTTTTATTGATGATCACTCAAGAAAACTTTGGGTTTATACATTAAATACTAAAAATCAAGTTTTTGATGTATTTAAACAATTTCATGTCTTTGTTGAGAGACAGACTGATAAGAAGATGAAATGTGTCCGTACTGATAATGATGGTGAGTATAGTGGTCCATTTGATGAATATTGCAAAAAGTATGAGATTAAACACCCGAGGACACCTCCTAAGACACCACAGTTAAATGGTTTAGCAGAAAGGATGAACAAAACATTTATTGAGAGGTCATATGTCTTCTTTCATATGCAAAATTACGTAGATTCTTTTGGGGTGAAACCTCGAATACAGTGACACATGTAATTAATCTGTCTTCTAGTGCTCCACTATAAGGTGATGTTCTGGACAAAGTTTGGTTTGGTAAGGAAGTCTCTTATGACCATTTACGTGTCTTTAGCTAGAAGACTTTTGTTCATGTCCCTAAAGATGAAAGAGGGAAGTTAGATGTGAAGACTCGACAGTGTATCTTTCTTGGTTATGGTAAATATGACTTCAAGTACCGTTTATATGATCCAGTTGAGAAAAAGTTTGTAAGGAGTAGAGATGTTATGTTCGTTGAGGATCAAAACATTGAACACATTGAGAAGTTAACTCCTCAGGTCAATAATAATCCTGTTGATATTATTTCATTTCCTCAGACATTTCTAAATGATCCAATTGATGTTCATGGTGATATTTAAAAATGTGATGAGAATGTTCAATAGAATCATAATATGCAGGGTGCAGGTGATATTGATGCTCTAATAGAAGATCATTTGCACATACCTTCACCTTCGTTTCAGCCACAGAGGTCCAATAGAATTCTAGTGCCTTCTACTCGGTACTCTCCTGATGAGTTTGTGATATTAATTAACGGGGGAGAACTTGAGTGTTATACAGAAGCAGTTGAAAGTGAGCACAGGCAGCACTGGATCGATGCCATGACAGATAAGATGAAATTCTTATATGATAACTCTACTTATGAGTTAATAAAGTTACCTAAAGGTAAGAGGGATTTGAAGAATCGGTGGATTTACAAAATAAAGTAAGAAGAAAATACTTCACGTCCACGATATAAAGTCAGATTGGTTGTCAAAGGATTCAGTCAGAAACAAGGCATTGACTTTGAAGAGATCTTCTCACCGATAGTGAAAATGTCTTCCATTCGAGTTATATTGAGTTTGACTGCTAGCCATGACTTAAAGATTGAGCAAATAGATGTAAAAACAGTTTTTCTCCATGGTGACTTGGAAGAATAAATTTATATGGAACAACTAAAGGGATTTGAGGTGGAAAGAAAAGAGGATTATGTGTACAAGTTGAAGAAAAACTTGTATGACTTGAAACAAGCTTCGATACAATGGTATAAGAAGTTTGAGTCTGTTATGGGGGAGTAAGGATATAAAAAGACGACTTCTGATCATTGTGTTTTTGTTCAGAGATTTACTGATGATGATTTTATCATTTTGCTACTTTATATTAATGATATACTTATTGTTGGTCGTAATGCTATTAGAATTAATAAGTTGAAGTAAGAGTTAAGCAAGTCCTTTGCCATGAAGGACTTGAGACCAGCAAAGAAGATTCTCGGCATGTCAATCACTTGGGATAGGAAAAAGAAAAGGTTGTACCTGTCCCAAAAGCAGTACATTGAAAAGGTACTTTAGAAATTTAACATGAATAAGGCTAAAGTGGTAGGTACTCCTCTTACTACACACTTTAAATTATTCATTAACCAATGTCCTTCCATAGAGAAAGAGAAGGAAGAGATGCAAAGAGTTCCATTTGCATCAGCCATGGGCAGTTTGATGTATGTAATAGTATGCACGAAACCTGATATATCTCATGCAGTTGGCACAATTAGTCGGTTCCTTTCAAATCCCGGTAAAAAGCATTGAGATGCAGTGAAGTGGATAATGAGATATTTACGAGGCTCCACTGATTTTAGACTTTGTTTTGGGAATGATAAGTCTATTCTTACTGGATTCACAGATTTAGATATGACAGGTAACATTGACTCCAGAAAGTCTACTTCAGGTTATGTGATTACTTTTACAGGGGGAGCAATGAGTTGGCAATTTCGATTGCAGAAGTGTGTTGCATTGTCCACTACAAAGACAAAATTTATTACAATAACTAAATCGTCTAAAGAGTTACTTTGGATGAAAAGGTTTATGAAGGAACTTGGTTTTCAATAATTAAATTATGTGTTTTATTATGATAGTCAGAGTGTCATTCATCCTGATAAGAATCTAACTTTTCATACTAAGTCAAAACATATTGACATGCGATATCATTGGATACGAGATGTTTTTTATTATAAACAGTTGACACTTGAAAAGATTCATATAAATAATAATATTACTGATATGATGATAAAGGAATTATCAAGGTGGAAGTTTGAGTTGTGTTGTATATTGGCTGGGATAGCCAATATTTTCATATAGTTGGAAAGGGGAGAATTGTTGGGTTTATTGGTCCTTTACTATGTGGATTAATAATCCAAATGTTTTGGGGTCATAACCCAAAATAATTAAAGTGGATATAAATACCCCTTTGGTTGAAAAACAAAAAAAAATAATAAAACCTAAAAGAAAGTGAGGAGAGAGTGGTCCGCCATGAGAACAAAAGAAAAAAAAAAGTCAGAAAACCTAAAGGAGGTGAGAGCAGTCGGCCGAGAGACAAAAAAAAAAGGGTTGCTGAAAGGAAGAGAAAAAAAGACAAGTTCTTTGATCTTATGTTTGGAAGAGATATTAGTATCCGATCAATTTGAAACTTGGATAGTTGATAGAGGGCGTTTGGTTCTTATTTCTGAACAGTGGAGATTGGGTTCGAGCACTGTAAGTCCTACTTCTCTTCAATTTTTGTAAGTCTATACTCTGAGTAATTTTCTATGTGCAATTTTGATCAACCGTGTAATTGAAAGATTATTTGTGATCCGATCGAGCTGATTTTTGGTCAGTAGTTGGAGGACACATAGATCTTATTTGTGAACGGTTGGATTGGGTTTCTATGAACTGCAAGGGTAGGTTTTCTATTCGAATTGAAACCTCTCAATTCTGGTAACTCTCTGTTCTCTCATCTGTTGCAGTTTTGATCAACTGTGTAGTTAAAAGATTGCTTGTGGTCTAATCGAGTTAATTTTTATAAACAATTGGATTGGGTTTTTATGAATTGTAAGGGCAAGTTTTCATTCGAACCGAATTCTCTCAATTCTGGTAACTCTCTGCATTCTCATCTGTGGTAGAATTAGTAAATCGTATAGATGATTATTGATCCGTAATTCAATTAAACTGAAATTTGGACAACTAGTAAGGGATATCTGGAGATTTATCTTAAACGATTGGATTGCTAACTTGAAATTTACTTGTTAAATTGTAGTTAATAATATATAATTAATTTATCTTATTTAACTTATTAATTTTTCGTTTAATTTAAATTAAATTTTAATTTAATTTATTTAATATAATTAAAATTATATATTTATATTATATTTATTTGATTATAATAGAACTGAACTTTATTCTAAAATATTCATAATTTTTTTTATTTTTTATTAAAAAAAATTTTTACATAAAATTAATATATTATTTTAAGTAATTTATTTTTATTATTATTTTTTTATTATTCAATTACCTCTGGGAGATTTTTTTTTTTGTGCTATTTATATTACTAATCGCCTCCCATTCTCCCGTCAACCTGGAATTTAAATACCGTATACGAGAAGAACTTGGCGGCGAGAGCAGCGTTGAGCCCGGCTGATATTGCGCATGCGTAGCCTTTCCTCTTGGTGCCGTCCACCGCTGCAGACAACCACTGATGAATCACAACAATAATTGCTCGCCCATTGGAATGCCACGTCTCTTCTCCACCAGTCGAGCAATACAATCCTGAGTTTCATTCCGAGTGGGAAAGGAAACTAACGATCAAAAGCGACGTCGTTATAGCCGAGTGAAAACGAAAGCATCAATCGCATCCCGGCGGCCACACGCCCGCACCCATTGAAGTCTTGAACTCCGGCCGCGCACAAAGAGTTTCGCGAGTCCCGGATCGATCGACCGAGCTTTTCTCTGTTCGTGTGAATAACAATTGCAAGAACTCTCTTTTTATTTTTTTTTATTGTGTTTTTTTTTTCTTTTTTTTTTTTTTGAGAAAAGGAGAAAAATATTAAAGGTAATTTTGACTTTTTCAAGAGACACAAAGAAAAGTAACGATTATATTAGAATTTTGTTGAAATAGTTATTAAAGCTTTCAAGGTTTAGATGAGAATTAAAATTTTAAATTATCGAATTAATTATTTTTTTTTATTTTTTATAAATTTTGAAAAATTAAATTGCAGCTAATTTATATAAGTGAAAAAGAGCATGACGAATCCATGTGTACGGTGAATATTTCAATTTTTAACTAATTTATATTCTCTTTTCTCTATATTTTTATTATGTTTGTCCCTATTTTGCAATTAATCTCAATAGAAATTGAACTGTAACTGATCTATATAGGTGAGAATGAGCGCGACGAATGCATGTATATGGTGAATATTCCAAGACGACGACTCGATGCGAGCCACAGTACGGGAGCTTTCCAAAAAGTACAACGTCACTTTAGAGGAGCTTTGGTCATGGATCACCACCGATATCAACCTCAGACAAAACCAGATGATGTCACAAGTTTAGGTAATGGCTTCGCCGGTGTCCAAAAAGCAGCATGCTCTCGTTGTTCAATGGAGCAGAGCAATCCTTCTATACGACGAGGGGCTTTAAGGTAGAATTCCCTCGCTTCTATGGGGTTGACCTTCAGAATTAGTTCTACTGATGCAGGAATTTTTTCGATCTCGGCGGCGCGTCAGAGGAAGCTAAGGTTAAGATTGTTGTCAACCGTCTCGATGACGTAAGCCTCCAGTGGCTCCAAAATCAGCTTAAGATGAAATTGATAATGGTGACCTTGAAATGGGCCGAGTTTGTTTAACTCGTTTTGGCTCATTTCGGCCTCGAGGCTTTCGATGACCCGATGTTCGAGCTACTGAGCCTCAAATAAGACTGCTCGGTGGCTAAGTTCCAGAATCAGTTTCTCAGGAAATACAGGAAGCTGAATGTGGAGAACCAAAGTCGCGCGAAGGCGATGGTGAAGGAGAAAAGCAAGTGCATATCTCGATGCATGCGATTACCAGGGTTGGGATGGAAACATGTAAACCATGTGTGTCATCGTTTGAGTAGGATCTAAGGCTCTACACACACTTATTGATTCAGGAAGTACCCGTAACTTTCTCAATTCGGAGGTGGCTATAAGAGTAGGGTGTCGGATTGAGCCGGCAAACGGTCTGCATGTGAAAGTGGCCGACGAAAGTTACGTTGGTTACATAGGGGCCTGCGAGGGGTTCTAATGGGAGTTGCAGGGAAGCACATTCACCTCGGATATACACATTCTGCCCCTCTGGGAAGATGCAATTTAGTCTTAGGAGTACAATGGTTGGAAACATTGGGTGATAGTTACTGGAACTTTAAGCAATTATGTATGAAATTCAAGGCGGACGACAAGAGGCTTGTTCTGCGCGGCGCCGGTTCACTGGCAATCAAAAAGGTGGAAGATAAGGGCTTGTGGAAAATTCTAGCCCATCCTTCGAAGCTGACCCTTACGCAGTTTATAGCATCAGCACGGATTTAGGCTTAAAATGGAGTAGCACTTCAACTGATCATAACGAGCCACAGATGCAGCCCACTAAATCAGCCTTGAGAGCCTTGTTGGAAGAGTTCACGGACGTTTTTGTTGAGCCCATCACATTACTCTCACCACAGAGCCATGATCACAGGATTGTTCTTAAGGAAGGAGCTCAACCCGTTCACGTACACCCATATCGCTACCTAGCTCTTTAGAAGAGTGTCATCGAGTCCATGGTGAAGGAGATGCTCAATGCTAGCCTGAACTAGTGTAGCTGCAATCCGTTCGCATCATCAGTCGTCCTGGTGAAGAAGAAGTACTATTCATGGTGGTTCTATGTGGACTATCGTGCATTGAACACCCCCCACCGTTAAGGACAGGTTTTTAATTCCATTGATCGACGAGCTGCTGGATGAACTTGAGGGAGCAACATTGTTTTCAGAGATGGACCTACACTCTGGCTATCATTAAATTAGGATGCACTCCCCCGATATTCCCAAAATGGCGTTTAAGACGCACAACAGACATTTCAAATTTCTGGTGCTTCCATTCCGTTTGACCAATGCATCGTCGACCTTCTAGAGCCTCATGAACAATGTTTTCTGGTCATTCCTTTGGAAGTTTATCCTAGTCTTCTTTGATGACATTCTGGTTTACGGCAAAATGGAAGAGGCACATCTCCACCATCTGCGCCAGGCCTTGCAGGTGCTAAGGCAGTATAAACTCTACGCGAAGTGAAGTGCTTCTTCGCCCAGTCCAAAATTGAATATTTGGGCTACGTAATCTCTGTCGCCGGAGTAGCCACAAACTCCAACAACGTGGAAGTCATTCTTAATTGGCCGACACCCATTAAGTGGAAGCCATTCTTAATTGACCCTAAACCCTAAACAGCTTTTGAAGAAGAACAGAACCTTCTTGTGGATGACAGAAGCTGATGAGGTATTATCTCGACTTAATTCAACTATGGTTTTCTGCCCCTATGTTGTCTCTACTGAACTTCACTCAGGAATTCACAGTCAAGATAGATGCCTCGGGAGTGGGAATGGGCGTGATTCTATCCCAAAATGGCCACCTGATTGCTTTTATCAGTGAGTGTTCGCCCCTCGCCATCAACAACTATCAATGTACGAAATGTTGGCAATCATTTAGGTGACGACCAAAAGGAAACACTGTTTACAGAAGCGAGATTTCAAAATACAAATGGACCACCACAGCTTGAAGTATACGTTGGAACAAAAGCTCTTCACTCTGTGACAATTGAAACGGCTGTCAGAGTTGTTGACATTGGATTACGAAATTGTATACCGACGGGAAAGGGAAAACAAAGCAATGGATGCATTTTCCTTAGTCAATTGCAATGAACTTCTCTTAATGGCTATTTCGATAGTATCCACACCGTTACTTGAAGAAACTAAACGATCTTGGAGTAAGGACACAAGCCTAACGACTCTGATTAACTAGTTGCAATAGGGACAATTCAACTAAACTCCTTATGAGTTTTCTCAGGGGTTATTAAAGTGGAAAGGATGGTGGTTAGTGGTGGGAGCCAAGGCTGAACTCCCACGATCCATTATTAATAAGTGGCCTGGGGAAGTCAATGGAGGACATTCAGGCGTATTTCATACAATTGGCAAAATCAGTTGCTTGATACAATACCCACTCCCACACTGACATTCACACTACTCCCTTCGAGGGCTATCTATGTATGGGTATCCGCCGCCTCCAATGCATCTACCGTACATTCTAGGAGATTCAAGGGTTGCTTCTGTCAATGAGCAACTTTGTCTCCGAGAGGCCACCATAAACCTGTTGCAATACTCTACCTCACTCAGGCACAAAATCACGTGAAGCAGTAGGCTTACTATCATCGCTTAGGTGGGAGACTACCGGCATTCTCTGATTCAGTGGCATTCCCAAAAAGTAGTTGCTCGATTCTTCGGACCATATTGGGTTATCACCAGGGTGGGCAAGGTAGCGTATCGGCTGGAATTACCTTCCTAGACCAAAATTCATCACGTTTTCCACGTATCACAGCGCAAGGAAAAACTTGATCCCGCTCAAGAATTCGATTCTAAACTTCCTCTTGAAGAAAGCCAATCCGGCGGCCATACTGGACTGCAGGATTGCAAAACGTGCTAACAGGGCAGTCACCCCAAGTCATGGTTCAATGGTCTACGGGAGCAGCGCCCTTCGTGGGAATTCTTCTACGACCTCCAAAAGAAGTATTCATCCTGCTCCCTTGAGGATAAGGGTGTCCGAGAAGGGACGTCCTTCCTAATGCAGAAGAAAATAAAATTGGATTCAAGAGACACATATAAGAGGCCATGGAGAAGGGTCTTAATTCTATTACAATTCTGTTAATATAATTTCTGTGACATTTGGTTTCCATATTATGATGTATTTATAGACTCGTAACTCGCCGAAGAGGAAGGGCAGCTCGTCCACGCTGGCAATCCTCGCTTTTAGGAATTAACCAATCAAAATCGATCACACGGATCGAAATCCATTCAAAATTCCCCCCTCGGTTCTCCGCAGTGCCGTTAAACTCTCTCGATAAAGGATTCACGGTCCCTAGTCCTCTCGCGAACCGACGTAACCGACGGTCGACGCATATATATAAAAAGCATTCGAAGCCCGTCGTTTCTCCGTTCATAAGTCGGTCTCGCCTCTTCTGCTTAGGATTCTGAACCCTAATCTCAAAGAGGGTGAGAGCGATCTCGTGGCCTCGTTTCTTTTTTCCTTTGAGGGTTCTGGTTGTTTTCTAGGCGTTTCGCTGATCATCTTGGATTGATATTTGTTGTTCGTGTCTGGCAGAGCTCGACGAATATCTGTTTTCTTGATTTGATAAAGAGATGGCTCGTACGAAGCAAACTGCTCGCAAGTCGACCGGTGGAAAGGCTCCACGGAAGACGCTTGCCACCAAGGTTTTATGTATATATATCTAAATTTGAGATAATGAAGAATTTAGCTTGCTTTGAAAATTCTACAGCGTGAATTTATGTTTATTGATGAGTTTTGCTGCACTTCTGTTTGTCTAATGATGTTGATTTTCAATTTTTTCTTTTTTATGGAAAAAATTGTTTTTGGAAATTCTCCGAATCTGAATCTGAATAATAAAAAATTTAAATCAGGCCGCTAGGAAATCTGCTCCAACAACTGGTGGAGTCAAGAAGCCTCACCGTTACCGCCCTGGAACCGTCGCTCTCCGGTAATTATTTGTTCGCCTCTTTTTCTCAGTTTCTTATTGTCTGACTTGATATTCTCGGCACGGTTCGGGGCTGACTCTGTCTCGTTCCCGATGTTCAGTGAAATCCGAAAATACCAAAAGAGCACTGAGCTTTTGATCCGCAAGCTGCCCTTCCAGCGCCTTGTTCGCGAAATTGCTCAGGACTTCAAGGTATGTAGTAGCGCCTTAGCCTGTCTTGTTCCGCGCAATTTGCAGTTCTGATATTCGCTCGTGCCTCGTAATTAACAGTGTCTTGTTCCTGATTTAAGTTCTTGTTGTTCTTATTGTACCAGACGGATCTGAGGTTTCAGAGTCATGCGGTGCTCGCACTTCAGGAGGCCGCTGAGGCCTATTTGGTTGGTCTGTTTGAAGACACCAATCTCTGTGCCATTCACGCCAAGAGGGTGACAATAATGCCCAAGGATATCCAGCTTGCCAGGCGCATCCGCGGTGAACGTGCCTAAAAGCAGTAGAGATTTGTGGTCAACTTCCAAGACTTTTTACGACTTACTAAATTCTTTTATCATAATTTTTTTTTTAATTTTTGAAATCTCAATTTAGAAGTATTTAATTATTTAAAAAACATCCTTGCATATTATAATAATAATAATATCAATAATAACAACATCATCAACAATATCATGTTTCTCTCTTGGAAGAGAATAAATGATTTGGGAAACTTGTTTTCTGTTCTTCTCTATTTACTGTGGATCGGAAAGAAAACAAGTCTGGTTTATCTACTAATTGTGGTTAATTGTCTTTATTGCTCCGCCAAGTAATAAACAATCAACAATGAGAAAATGGAGGGTCGAACAGTACATGTAGTTATTGACCTGCCATCTATTCGTCGTCTCCAGTCACCTCCTGCCCCTTGAATGGGCTTGAAATCGGGTGCCCCAATAACCCGTGACACACTGACTCCCATCCTCCCTCAAAACTGATCTGCAAAAGCTACGGAGTATCCTTTGGACGCATCATTATTTATTGAAATTGGAACCTTCTGCCAATAATTTAACCTAAGAATTCTAAAACTTTCTAAACTTGGTAAAAAGAAGTATACCAAACCCTATAAGAAGTTTTACCATACTTACAAAAACTCTTGAAAATACACAAACAAATAAGCCTATTATTCCAAACCAAATAAAGCAAAAGCCTTCAAAACTAAACCAGAATCAAAACCTTTTACATCTAAGCTTTTCAACAAAGACCTTACTTACTTTAAGTGTCAAAAGAAAGGACACATATTCAAATATTGCAAACTTAACAAAAAAAAAATCCAAAAACTTTACTTAGAACTTAGAATCATCTAAAAATTAGAAGTCATTCTTTAAAATATTTCTAGTTATGATTATGACCCTTCATTTAATTACTCAGATGAAGAAACCCTATAAACAAATAAACTCTAAAGAAGTAAATAGCTTTGCAAAAGACCAATAAACCCTTATAGAACTCATCAAATACATTATAGACCCTAACCTTTAAAAATAATACCTAAAAAACCTTTTTAAAATCTTCCAAAAATAATAAACATAATTAGCCATTATCATTCCATCAACCTCTAAACCTTCTTACAACCTCACTACTATTTTAGAAAAGAAAAGTTTAAAAAATCAAACCCTACAATACAAAAACTCTAAATAGAAATCAAGACCATCAAAATAGAGTTTAGAGAACTCAAGCAAAACCAACCAAAAGAATAACCAAACCCTTCAATTTCTTTTTTCAAAACATTTAAAAGATATTTTGAAAAGTGATCCTGAGCCAAATTAGGAAACCCAGAATCTTCGAAACCTCAAGAAAATTCCCAATGATTTTCTTTTACCCTAGAACAAATTATTTCCAAAAAATATTCCATCAAAATCACTTTGGTATTTTCAAATGATTTTAAACTAGATATAATAGTTTTATTTGACATAGATGTAGCTTTAAATTGTATAAAACAAAGAATTGTCCTAACTCAATTTCAAGACAAAACCAATAAAAAATTTTCAGTAACAAATCATTTCAAAATGACTATTACCAATAAAACAATTGTCTTTATTTAAAACCAACATTTTCAAATTAAAACTTCTTTTGTTCTTATTAAAAAATGCATCATATAGTGACAATTGGAATATCATGTATAAATCCTTTTACCTCTGATATTGTCAATTATGATGATATAGTTTTCAAAATAAAATTTCAAAAATTTCATTTTCCTTTTCTTAAAGTACCAAAGATTAGGAATTTAAATATTATTCAAACCCATTCAATTTATGAAAATAAAGTCCATAATTCTGTTCAAGCAAAATAACAAGATCTTCTCTATTTACAAAAAGATTTTTCTTTTTTAAGAATCCAAGTCCAATTACAAAATCCTACTATTTTACAAAAAAAAAAATTATGATTTCAAAGAAACCATCCAAAAAGAACTTTGTTCAAATCTTTTAAAAGCTTTCTTGAATAGGAAACAACATATAGTTGATTTACCCTATGAACCAAATTTTACTAAAAAACAAATCCTTACAAAAACCCAACCTATCTAAATGAATGTAGAACTTGAGAGTTATTGCAAAAAAGAAATCTAAAATTTGAAATCCAAAAACCTCATCTTCAAATCTAGATCACCCTGGTAAAGTACTATTTTTTATGTCAACAAATTAGCTAAACTTGAAAAAGGTACTCCTAGGTTAGTTATCAATTACAAACTTCTCAATAAAACTCTAAAGTGGATTAGGTACCTTATTCCCAATAAAAAAGATTTGTTGAAAAAATTTCATTCTACTTATTTTTCTTCAAATTTTGACATGAAATTTAATTTTGGTAAATTCAGATTAACCTAAAAAAGAGATATAAAATAACCTTCACCATTCCATTTGGACAATATAAATGGAATGTGACATCATTTGATTTGAAAAATACCCCTTCAAAATTCCAAAGAATTATGAATGATATTTTTCAACATATTTAAAATTTTGTCTCATTTATATTAATGATGTGTTAATCTCTTCAAATTTTATTGAATAACATTTCAAACATTTATAAATATTTTTTTATATTGTTAAACAAAATGGACTTGTGATATTTCAATCCAAGATATCTCTATTTCAAACTAAAATAAAATTTCTTAGATATTACATTTCTTAACAAATCATTACTCCCATCGAAAGAACCCTCTTTTTCGCAGACAAATTTCTTGACAAAATTGTAGAAAAATTCCAACTCCAGAGATTTTTAGGAAGTTTTAATTATATTCTGGATTTCATTCCAAATATGAATTTTATTATAAAATCTCTTCATAATCGTCTAAAAAAAACTCTTATCCTTCGGACTTCTTAACATATAACTATTATCCAACAAATCAAAACCATGGTCAAAGAATTCCCTTGCATTCATCTCCTTAACTCTTCACTTCCAAAAATAGTTGAACCTAATGCCTTTGAACTTAGATACAAAGGTATTCTTAAACAAGTTAGAGAAGGAAAAGAGCAAATTACACAATTTGTATCTTCACACTGGAATAATTGTTAATGTAATTATTCTACTATTAAAAAAGAAATTTTGTTCACTGTCATGTGCATTAAAAATTTTTAAAGTGTTTTACTCAATCAATAATTTCTTTTACAGATTGATTGCAAATCTTCAAAAGAAATTTTACAAAAAAATGTTCAAAACATTTTTACAAAAAAATGTTCAAAACATTATATTAAAACAAATTTTTACACAATGACAAGTCATTCTTTCTATATTTGATTTCCAAATTTAATAAATAAGAGGAAATAGAAACTTTATTCCTAATTTGCTAAGTTGAGAATTTCTCCAAAACAAACCAAAAGATGCCTGAAAAATCAAAAAATAAAGGAAAAGCTCCCATTTAAAACTTGTAGGAGAGGTCAGTCTTAACTCCTTAAAACCCTAATTCCTCTTAAAAACTTTGTGATGCATATGTTTTTCTAATAAGAACCTGGATAAAACAATTGGCCAATACATAAGGTCAATCTTTAAAACCTACTAAAACTCCATAAACTTAATCTTCAAAAATCTTAGAAAAATAATTACAAATCCAAAAATTCGATGGAAAATATCTATAAATCTCCAAAAGTTCTCCAAATATTATCTTCTTTTAAAGACTTCTACAACGAAAACACAAGTAAAGCAATACCTTATATCCCTTTGACTTTTACAAACAAGGTTTCAAAATCTTCTTTAAAACTTTTTGATAAAAATTATTTTCAAAACATATTTGTCATAGAACAAGGATTATATGATAAGAACTCATTTATCACCATTCAAAAGATTTTCTCTCCAAGATGGTACTTCAAACTCCAAGACCTTTTCAAACCATAAGCCTATTACATGGTTATACTTGAAATAATAGAGTTAGCCAAATTCAAACACTTTCATCTAAATAAAATCCACAATAATTGTATTTACTCAACCTGTCACATTTTACAAATCATTCCTCCTCGTGAATGGGGAACTAAACTTTTAAAATACAGAATCTTCTCTGTTTCCTTTAAAACCAAAACCAATTATTCCCAAACCTTTTCAACTGGGATTACCAATAGGCCTGATACAATATATTCCTCATCCAAAACCAAAAAAAGTAGTCATTCATGGTTATTTTATTTTAATACCAAAATAAACATTATAAAAATTCTCTACTAGTTCAAACAATGGTGGAACTATTTTGGTTCTACTTTAGATAACCTTATTACAAAAGTCTAAGAAAATTATAATTTGTTCAAAACTAAATTTGAATCATTTGCTAACGAGAGAAGGTTTATACCATTATTCCTTTTCTTTACAAAATTCTTTCTCCCATAGGTTTTAACTTGATATCTTGATTATCAAACTCAAAATGAAACTATAATCCTCATCAAAAGATTTAAAGTTAAATGGTGGGACTCCTTCAAAATTCTTGAAAAGTTGTTAAAACCCAATATGAAAATATTGTTAGACAATATAAATCAACCATTATTAGCCTAACCATTACAAACTAAGGCCTCAAATACCATATTCCTGACCCAAAAATCTCATACTACAACTCTCCCCGCAGTAACCCAAATAGAAGAAGAATATTTTGGCATGATGCAACAACTATTGCAATTTAAAATCTTTATAAAAGGACTCGAACCATTCAAAAAATAGTAACTCCCTATCCTCACAAAACTTACAAAATATTAATAAACATTGCTTTAACATATTTTCCAAACCTAAACAGTTTAAAAGTAGTTAAACTTGACAATTCAAGATAGAGCTCATGATTACCAATTACCACAAAATGACAAAATAACTTTAAGTAAAAAAAAAAAAAGAGTGACGAACACTCTATCTATCGACTTTACAAAAAGAGAAAATAGTTTTACAAAAAGATGACATCTTTTACAAAAACTAAAGTATTTGTGAAAAAATAAAAATTAGTTTACAAAATAAAATTTTGTCTTTACAAAAAGAAAGTTGTTTTTCTAAAAAGAAATTCCTCTTTACAAAAAAAAGAGTTAAAGTGTTTGTCAAGACCTTTAACTTCTCACTTACATAAAGAAACTCAAATGACATTCAGAAGTCATCTTTTTGGCTTCAAGAATCTCTGAATTCCAAATCCTCTCTTTTTACCTATTGTATCTATTTGTACTTCTTCTTTTTTTATATTTAAAATTTTATATTAATAAAACTTTTGAATTTTTTTATTATTGGTAAATTATACATCCCTTTTAAATAATAAAATTTAATTAATTTAATTTTTATTATAATTTTAATAACTTTTTAATACAGAGAGACATTACTAATGAGTTGCATCTACTTTGCACGAATGAGTGAGGCATCTACTTGGTTGATTCCTCTCTCGATGCATTCGCAATCTTAAAAGAATCGTACCACATGGTTTCGCTGACAAATTATGTTGTGCGTCGTGGGAGTCACAGTTGGACTTGTTAACAGTGGATGGGGCCCAGTTTGCCCGCCGACAATGGCTGTCGCCAATGGCCGCGTTTGGAATTTGGAATTCATAGCCATTTCCGATATTAAGAACCACATTAACACATGGGCCTGTTCGTCTCATGCAGAGTTTGAATTTGGTTTAGTTGGCTTAGCGGCCATATTCATATTTTTCTTTTGGAGCTTTTCATAATTATATGAAGGGAGCCAAAATGCTCTCTCTCTCTCTCTCTTCTTTTTGTTTTTTATTGTTTTTTTTTTAATTTTTTAAATTGAAGATTGGAGGCTTATGGTCTCATGTGAAGAGAGGCCTCAGTCCCTCCAATCTTTTCTGCGATGGAAATTGTAGCCAGCAGGCTAAATCTGAAATGAGGTCAACATCGAGAATACGTATGTTCTATGCCCATTTCTCTGTCCACGGTGATTAGATTATATTACATGCGTAGGCTTTGTATAGACAATAAGATATACAGAGAGAGTGGCAGACAACACCAGCGCACCTTTGTCAAATATACCCATAAGTTCGATAGAAGATTCTATTGCATGCAATAAAATACAACAATATCCTGCTGGAGAGGTAGAAAATATGGCATATTGAAAATATTCGTGTAAATCTTAAAAAATATAACTAGAGAAGTCGATCACATGATTCGGACCCAAATGCCTTCGCTGGGGATTTTCCGGTGAACCACAAACAGCAGATAATATCCGGAGGGTGCCAGATTACCCGACCGGGGCGTGGTTACGAGAACGTCCCAAGTGGATGTCCCCACGTTGGTCACCGTCTCGGCCCCAAGTACCAACAGCCTTAGATTCATGGAAAATGAATGAGTGGTGAATGACGGCGCTACCATTGTCACGTATACCGCTTCTTGAGCTAGTAACCCAGTCACCTGGAAGCGCACCGACAATTTTTGGGCATAGCCAATGCTGGCTTTAGAGCCCGGCGAAACTATTTTTGGCCTCGAATTGTCATGCTGCGAGTCCAAATATGCAGGATAAAATGCCTCCAGTCGTAATTCAGTAGGGTAGAGGACCCCGGTGAAGTTGTAGAATGCGTTTGGGTTGCTACCGCCGACAAGGACCCTGCCGTCCCGGAGTAAGATCGCCGTGGAATGGTACATTCTCGGTATGGAACTCGGGTTCTGTGACTCGAACCGTGATCCTATTTTGTGGTCGGGTCGATAAAGGACCGGTTTCAATGCTGGGCTCCGCCCATATTCCCAGCCGGCGGTGCCGGCGCTTGCGCCGTTAATGATCAAAACGTTGCCGTTTGGAAGCAAAGTCATGTCGCCCATCACCCTGGCTTTAGGCATGGTCTCCATGGCCCACTTTGGATTCGGGTCTGTTATCTTGATCCGGGCGCAGGTATCGAGTGCTCGAACGAAGTTACCGCTTAGGACCAGTGAAAACGAGCCTTTTGGCGCGCCCCCACAAACCAAGAACTCGGCTTCGATGTTTGAAGATTGGAGATTCTTCAATGGAAGTAAAACTGCGGATCCCGTGCTAGGATAGGACCGTGGATCACCTCCGGGGATCGTGGGATAAGTCCTGACAACTTTATCCGCTTTGTAGTCAAACAATATGGCCCGATTGTTGGCAAAAATGAATAAATTCCCATCAACATTGAGAAAGACAAATGGGTACAAATTGTTCCCGATGTAACGGTCATAGGTTTGCTCCAGAAATGGCAGATAGTAGGCTTCTTTGGCACCATTTTTTGGGTAAAACTCGTAGTTGAACTGGCTTCTCCCGCCAATTACAATTTGTCGGCCATCTGGCAGTACCTGGTTGGAGGCGTACCATCTGCTCTCCTTGAGAGCACCGTCGATCTCCACCCAGTCGCATCCGCTACTGCATGGCTTGAAGATCCTGGCCCTACGTTCCCCGTCGTTGTAACCTCCGGTTTGGATCAAACGGCCATCCGCCGTAACAGCTCCGGAGGAGCACCACACGTCAGTCTGGACCATGAGAGGCCTAAATGTGTTTGTCAAAACATCGTACTCTGCCGAGTGTGCGGTGCAGTCAACTTTGAGCAACTGCTCCCTGGGATCATTCCGGCACCGCCCCTTCGGCAACGACAGATTTGACAGGCCAAAGTCAGTTCGATCAAAGATTATGACACGGTCATTGTGCAGGAGTTGCATGTGCATAGCCGAAATGCCAATGCTGTGCTGCAGAAGCTGCCACCTGCCACCACCGGCAGCATTCGTCAGGATCCGCTGGCATGGTTGGATGGTGAAAAGCAGGAAGAAAAATGCAAGAATCAAAGAATTAGACATTTGGTGTTTCTGTTTCTTTCTTTCTTTCTTTGGAGTTTTGATTTGTTGGGGTTAATCGTACGTGGGTATATTAATGGTTGTCTGCCCCTTATATATGCACGTGGCTTTTGACATGTAACTTTAGCACACGGTTTTGTATTGCGAGAAATAAGCTGGTGGCACTCTGACAAGGGATGTGTCATAGTTCGACTGTTCGAAGAGCAGAGGGAAACAGGAGCAACTTGAGGGCTATTTTTGTCTTCTTGCCGTTGGTTATATTCAGCGGCCACATTCCTAATTTTTTTCTTTTTTTGGTATAAATATTTGTGAGTTGATTATAACGTACGATTAATTTAGATGTGCGTTAAAAGAGTCTAAACTCTCTGCGATCAAGGAATTTTAAGACTGGGTCCGAATGATTATACCGAAGGCTTACTGAATTGGCAAAATGAAATGATTGGCTTAATTATCTAAGACAGCCCCAAGGTTCTGTATTTTTCATTCTCAAGAATTGAATACAGCGTGTACCGAGTCATTACGCGAAATTGAATTCCAACTCCCCAATATTTCAGATGGAGTTTGGTGGAATGCATTTAAACATGGATGGTGGGGATTGTAATGACGACGACGACACTACCTCACTCCCAGGAGTAGCCACATTAACCACATGGACTTGCGGGGAGAGAAGCAGCAGCGTGCATTGCATGGGCGCGAGCATTTCAATGTTCAAAGATGAGAACGACTGGGGTATTAGCCCGGGCCTAATTCGCTGCTATACCGAGTTGTCTAATTCCTGTATTGTTGGCTCAATGAACGCCCAATAATGCTCCGACGATAAGACAGAATATGGCAGTACTTTGTGGCCCTCCATCTGACATTTCTGGGTTATGGTTAACCCGGCCGCCACGACTCACGAGGACGATAAGATGGTCCCTGTCTAAGCGCGAGGAGACGATGCTTGCCAACTAGCCGAGTGCTTCAAGCTCTAATCCAACTTTGTCGATGGGAACCATTGATGGGCCCAGACCCACCCCCACGCACATAAACGAGCGTCCGTCCAAGTCTGCTCGTCTCTTGGCGGGACGCGCGCAAGACAAGAAAGGTGGGGGTAGAGAGAAATAGTCCATTCGCAGGGCAGGGAAAGAAACGTCCAACTTTCCCTTTTTCTGCGTTTTTCTTCTCTTTTCCCTCCTGCCAACTGTTCCTCATCATTATTCCCATACGCTGCCAGATCAAATGCTAGGACCCTCGTCGTCGGTGCAGTCCAGTTCGTGTTCACTGTGTGGTTGTTTAATTAACTTCTCTTTAGCGTCCTTTTGTTTTTTTCGCTGGATGCCATTCTCTTACTCTCTGGCATTATTGATGATATTAATTTAGTTCCTAATTACCCTTTTCTCTTTTTCTCTACAAAATGGGCTTCCTTGGGCAACCGACTAGATTGTTGTTCGTTGATACCTGATTTAATTCCACCGTCGAGCACGGCACGCTCAAGCGATCTTCGTCCCACTAGAGATCCAAGCAATACCAATCTGTTTTTATCCCTTACATAGATAGATGCCCGTATTCCTAACAGACCAGTTCATCGTGTTTACCAAGCAACCGTTCAATTAGATGCTTTGCATGCGTATAATGTACTCAACTTGCCCGCGCTGGCTAGCTAAATTCATTCATAGCCGGATACATATGGATAAATCATCTTCACCAAGCATCTACAGACAGACCAATGATGTCTTCCTGACTTAGTGATATTAATTGGGTATGCAATGCAAGTTGGCCACCCCGAAGGAGCTGCCACGTTCTTTTAAAATCAAATAGCTTTTTAAATAAGAGCATTCCCACAAATGTAGAATTTGAAATGCCAAAAGACTCGAGAAAAGTAAAGACAAGAACTAGCAAAGCTTACTGACAATGTCACCAAAGAGTAACAAATTAATTCATGGAGGTGGGGAGTCCCAATAGAGGATAGGATCATTTGAGTGAGCGTCAAGATACGCCATGGAGTCTGCACAAGCATTCCCTTCTCGTAGTGTATGTTGAAGGCGACAATTCCACGAGCGCTGAATAAGTTGCAAACAATCAGAAAAATAACTGCACGATTCTCAGCCTTTTTTTGGAAGAGCAAGTATCGAATTCGATTCTCTGATGACTCTATGGAAGGCCCCTCTCCTCAGAGGTCTTCAATGCAAAATATATTACTCGCAGTTCTGCATCAATTGCCATAGAAATTCCACACGACCCCGAGAAACCACAGATCCAATTGCCACAATCACCACGTGCAACTCCACACACAGCCAGCTAGCCCAGGAGCCCCTTTAGCACCCCAATCCCCTTTAATTTTCAGCTACTCAACCTCCAATTCCCTAATGGGTCTTCATTAGAGGGATCTCCTTTCAAAATTTCCAACTCCCAAATCTCATGGATTTCCACCGCAATTCTTCTAATGGAAGAAACCGCATCAGGCTGAGAAGATGTATCATCAGTAAAAATACACTTGTTGATTTAATAGCTATGTGATGTCTGAGATCCAAATTCCCCCTTCTCCATCAAACTATTAACAAGATTACTAATGAATTACCCCGCCCAAAGGACCAAAAAAGATAAATCATGACAAAAAAAAAACCTTATTTTTAGTAATAGATTAGTAATTATCGATGAAGTAACATTATTGTATAAATATTTCAATAAGAGCCTCTCAATTTTGATAATATTAATATACATATAAAAAAAAATATATATAGATGTATATTATATCATACAAATATTTTTATTTGTTTTTTTTAAATAGAATGGCTCATATAAATCCATTTAATTATATATTAATATATTTCATCATAATACAATTATTTATAATATTTATTTAAAATATATTTTTATTTTTATTTTATTTAAATTAAAAAATTAAAAAATTTTAAATTATGAATATTTTCTTTTAAAAAAATAAAAAATGAATTTATGATTTTTTTAAGGAAAACAAAAAGGAATTTTAGGGAAAAAAGCCAAACTCAACTTTTGTGATAAAATTCAACTTAGCCCGCGCTTTTATGTAGTTTAACCTAAAATTTGACTGAAAAGTTTGAGTTTTAGGCTAGCCCCACTGAATTTACAGTCACAGTTATTTCTCTACTGCGACCTAAATACGACGGCTCCTTGATTATCATTTTTCTTTTTTTGTTTTTTTTTTTCCGTTTTGGTCTGGGTCACAATCCATCGCGCTTGCGGTACTGCGTTCGTATTCCATAAACTCAACCCAGATAGTCATCAAGTGGGACTAGAAATTGGGCTTCTAACCCCAAACACTCTTAATCGCAGTTAACGAATCTTAAAGAATGGGCTTGTTGGGCCGAGTTCAACAAAACACACATTGCAATTCTTGCAATGTTTTTGCTATGAACTTCAATATATAACTGCTTCGTTCAATATATATGTGTGTGTGTGTGTGTGTGTGTGTGTATGTGTGTGTGTGTGTGTAACTGCTCCATCTATTCTAAAGAATCAACTATAAATCAAGCAAAATTAGAGTAAAAGTTATATAAATATGCAAGGTAATTATTCAGATAAAATAGCTATGCATGAATAAAATATTGTTACATTTTGCACTACAAAAGCAAATAAATTTAACAATTACACCTATACCATTGCTGTACATAATTGACTCGACAATTAAGATAAGTTAAAAAATAATTTTTAATTTTTTAAAATTTTTAAATATAATTACAAATATTCTATTTTTTTAATTCACATAATATCTGGCATTATTTAGTTAATTTTAAGCTTTTTTAATAAATTTTTATAATTTATAATATTTAATATTAATATAATGATTAATTTATAATTTTTTTAAATATTTTAATATAGTTAAAATTTTAATATATATCTAATTTCATTCTTTTCACTATAAATTAAAAATATATTTAACTTATATTATTTGTTTATTTTTTAAACTAAATTTTATCTAAATAATTTTTTTTCAATTTTAATACCTTTTTAATTAAATTTTTCCTAAAAATTTTTTTATTATAAATTAGTACTTATAATTCTTTTCATTAATATTAGTTGGTTTTATTATTTTAATTGATTTTCTATAGTCTTTATAAACTATATCATGAATTGTATAATTTATTTTTACAAGTCTAATTATGGTACCTTCTTTTTTTTCATTAACAACTTGTTACTATTTTAATTAGCAATTGAGAGAAAAAACATGTTAAATTTCTAAAAATAAATCATCTTAATTTTTTAGTTTTTAGAGAGATAAAAAGAAAAAATTATTTCTAAATTTTTATTTTCTCAAATAAAAATAATTCATAATTTAATTTTTTTATTTTATAAAACAATACTCTCAAATTAATTTTGATTAAAAAGAAAAAATAATTACAATTTAAATTTATTTTTATTTTCTTATTTAAATAAAATATAAACTTTAGTATTATGTGAATTTAATACTAATTTTTATATATATTCTTGAAATTGAAAGAAAACTCAACAATAATACTATTAAGTGACATCTTCTTTTTAATTCATAAGAGAAATAAACAAAAAAAAATTCTCCTAAATATTCAAATTTTAATTTCCTCTTATTTGTTTCCTTAAAAGATTACTCCAAATTAAAAGATTTTCATATTAACTTGAATAGCTCTTCCTTAATTGAAGAGTATTATAAAATTTTTATAGTAATAATTATGACTAAAATCTTGAATTAAATACATTACTTAATTTACATTTCATTTAATTAATACAATTAAAAAAAGACTTAGTCATATAAAATCTTATCTAATCAATTATTATTAATCATTCAAAAAATATTAAATAAGTAAAATTCTACTTAACCAATAAGTTATTATTGAAAATTTGCATTGAATTATGAAGTAAAAAGTATAAAATATAAAATAATTTGACATTATACATTATTATTATTTCTAATTATTTAATTTAATTTAAAAATATTTTATATTAATTTATAAATTGAATGAAATTATAATTTAAATTGCATGAATATTAATAAATCAAAATTTTTCTTCAAAAACTTTCATATTAACTAGCATGATAATTATTACTGAAAATTCAATTTATTCAATTAAAATCTAATACAAATTATACTCAATTTATATTATTTACTTTTAAAATCTGCATGTTTTAGTTTTTTTTTTCAATTTAAACTATAAAAAATTAAGTTTAATTGATTAGTATTACGAGAATAGTTTTAATTTTATTATTTTAATTATTTTTATTAAATATTTGAATCTTACTAAATGCATGAGTTTATATATAAGTATATATTGTCAAAATTAGAAAAAAAATTAATTATTTTTTTGCTATCACATTGTCAATATCTAGGCAGAAATATAAATCTTAAAAATATTATTAATTTTTTAATATATCTTTTTAAAGAAAAAAGATGAGTCGAGTGTTATATTTGACAGTTAACTTATAAAAATAAGTTATTAATATATATTTTTGTATATATTATTTAGAGTATAGAAGGATATATCTTAGTTATAAATATGTATTTTATACATATTTGTATATATTAATTATGAAATATAATATTTGACTTATTTTTGTATTTTAATTATATCACATTAAAAATAATTAATAATATTTATAATTGAATTAAAAATATAAAAAATATAATTAAAAAAATTAAGAATTTTGATGTATTTTATATTATTATTATTATTATTAGATGTATTTTTATAATTTTTATTTTTAATTAAGTATTAAAATTCTAAAAATATACAATTAAGAATAATGATAATACAACGTATAGGTGTGGTTCTAACCCCACCAACTTCCATGCTTTAAATATCCAATTCTCACACTTATTTTCTTTGTCAACTTGCGAGAGAATAATTGTTGTGTCATTCAAAGAAAACCTAAGAGCCAAATATAAAATAAAAAACAATTATTGTATGAGACTTCTATTATAATATATAGGTCTAGGCTTCCAGCAAACTCTCTCGCTAAATAAATACATCAAATATATATATATATATATATATATTATTCAGCTATCAATCAATGATAATAGTAAAATGTATACGCTTGGTTCCAATCCCACCTGCGTTTTTCCTCTACACCTCTCATTCTCTCTCTACATTTTGCGAGAGAACGGCTCGTACAAGAAAACTTAATTCGTTGTTTGCTCAATTGGTATAAAAGGCAAATTCTTCCACTAAATAAACCCACTCTATTTCATACCACAACTAATTTATCCATAGATCTATATGTTATATGTTTAATATAATTACAAAAGTTGAGAGAAAATTAAGAGGAGACGGGTGTTAAAAGTATCCCCGTAATTTAAGGATTTTTTTTTAATAATTTCTTATAATTTATAATATTAAATCTTAATTTATAATTTTTTTAAAGTAACTTAATAAAAATACAATTTTAATATACATTTAATCTTTTTCTTTACATTATAAATCACAAATATATTTTATTTATATTATTATTTTTTTTATTTTCTTTCAACTAAAATTTAGCCAAATAATTTTATTTTAAAAATTAATATATTTTCAACTAAATATCACTTGAATAATTTTTCTTCAAAGTTAGTTATAATTTTTTTTTCTCAAAATCCTAATTTTTTTTTGGATCTCATAGAGAGGAAAAAAGAATTTTTTTTTTATAAAAAAATGTTCATCATTTAAATATATATTTTTAAAATACTCTTAAATATATATAATGATATTTAACTAATTCTTATAATTTATAATATTTAATATTAATTTAATAATTAATTTATATATTTTAATATTTTAATAAAATAAAAATTTTATTATAAATCTAATTTATTCAATTTATATAATAATAATTTACTCAATTTAAATTAATAATTTTTAACATATATTTAAAATTTACATAATATAAATATTTATAATGAAAAAAATAAAAAAAAGTTAAATTACTCTTTATATTTTTAATGTGAAAAAATATTTTTAAATTTATTTTTTAAAAATTATTCTTAAAAATATATTTAATTTAATTTTTTATTTAAGTAATAAATAAATAAAATTAATTACTTAATAAATATAATAAATTGAATATGATATATTAGTTAAAATAAAATAGCCGAGGATTGTTCTCCTGGGGTTGATTCATTCTACTAGAATTTCCATATGTATATGTATGTATGTATGTATGGATGTATATATATATATATTCACGCCTTGGGCTTCCTCGACAAATCCATCAACGCCACCGTATCGCAGCTTAATCCATCATCACTCGAAAAGGCCTCCCGATTTCAATTTTCTCTGTTGCTTTCGGTTCGTCTCCTTCTCTCTCTCTCTCTCTCTCTCTCTCTCTCGGTGGATTTGGGTAGGTTCTGCAGTTCTGTATCTCATCTTCCTCGTTTTTATTTAATCTCTTTTCCTTTCCAATTCTTTTTCATACATATTCCTTTTTTATCCATTCTGCTCGTGCCTCAGCAAACTCCTTTGGTCTGACTTAGCTAGCTAGCAAGCATAAGAGGGAAGCCATTGACAGAACTTGTATTGGAGCTCGCTTTTATTGAGGGGGAAATTTCGTTTCATTTTGTTGTGCGTTTCCGGTTCTTGCTCATATTCGTGGTGGAGTTTTGGTGTTTTGCACATGTATCTTGCTTTGCCGTTGGAGTTAATTTTTGGTTCTTTGTGGGTTTAAATTGTAAAAAATGAAGAGCAGTTAGGGGAAATGTGAGCCTTAGTTTCTTGATGATTAAGGAATGGAAGGCGATGATTTGTCGAGTTTTAAACCTTTTCAAGCCAGGCTAGGGTTACATAAGGGTTCCCCACTGAATTTGTCCCGACCTAGAGCGGGGAGAATGGAAGGGGAAGAGAAGAAGCCTGCTATCAGGAAAAGATCCAAGTCTATTGGGATTACTCTCAATTCTGATGACGACGAGCCCATTGGGTGTTTTCTCAAGTTGAAGAGAGCTAGGAACCCTAAAAGGGTGAAGGGGGACGTGGGCCGGGATGGTAAAATGGGAACAAAATTGGTGGCTGAGCATGAGGATTTTGGGGGCATGGATGATACTTTGGCTAGTCTTTGGAAGAAGTTGAAAGGTCCTAAGAAGGATGTTGGATCTGCTAGCGCAAGGCCTTTGGGTGATACTTCTACTGCTGATAAAGGTTGCAATAATGAATGTAATGATGCATTGGACGTGACCATGAATGCAGGGTTAGAAACTAAGTGTAAAGGAAGGGTGAAGCAATCAAAGACTGGGATAAAGAAAGCCAGATCTGTGAGTGGTGCTGTGGGTGATGACGATTCAAGCTATTTGAGATCAGATATTGATAAATTATCAGATCGCAAAGATAAAGCTGTCTTGCATGGAGAGGGTTTGGGCCACTTTTCAGACGATAAGTTGGAAGATTCATTCTCACCATGTTTTCAGAAGGAACAATCTGGCTTGACAACAAAGTCTTACCCTAATTCAAGTGCAAAGCAGGCTAATAAGACCCAGATTCTGGAGGATGGTTTAACTCCCATCTTAGAAGGTATTTATGGGGTTGTTGAGCCTATGCCTGAAAGAAGAATCGGATCTGTTTCTACCATTGATTTTGTTTCCAAAGATTTGAGAGCTGAAGATAGCTCCCAGAAAGTTGGTGTATCTAATCAATTATATTCATCCTCTGAACAAAGTAGAACTGGGAAGATCCAAAGGTTTGATAATGGCTCTTGTCCAGCTTCTAACTATGTGGAAGAGGGTTCTGATCCATGTAAAGGTTTGCCTGGCATTGAAAGAACTACAGAGGAATGCAGTGGGTTCGATGGCAAGAGACATGGTTCCTTGCCAGAAATCATTCCACAGGTTCTAACTCATGACTCTGCTCCTCTGTTGATTCCTCATGAAGTTATTCAAGATGATCGTGTGTTAACCCCTTGTGACTCAAATTCTAAAGAGGGACTTATGATGGATTCTCGTAGCTCAGATGGAATAGACGGAGAAATTTGTTCGGTTTCTGGGCAAAGGGATAACTTCCAAACTGAAGCTTCGAAGAATGGGTTAAAACTTTCTTCCATGCACGAGACAAGTGATGTGGTCCGTTACATTACAGAAATGCCAAATACCAGTTCTGGCTCAATTCTTGATGATGAGATACCAAACAAAGTTTGGGGAAATGCATCAGAGAAAATTCGTAAATCATGGTATGAAGGAACCCAAGTTGGCTACGTGAAATCACTATCCTCTAAGTCTTCTCCATCCTATTTGAATATGGATGGTGCTACTAAGGCTGAAAACAAGCTTGATATTGGTCAGTGTCCAAAAGCTTCCAACTGCATTGAACTTCATTCAGTTGATGCTGCATTAGTTTCACCGGAGATTCAAGAAACATGCAACAATCGTGATGAAGATGCAAATCTTGCTTCAGTTTCTTCTGAAAAGGAAAATGCTGGAGCTTCTGACATTGAAATTTGTGCTCATCATAATGATTTATCCTTATCCATCAAGAAATGCAGGTCTTGTTTACAGCCAAATCAATCTTCAAATGATGCAATCAGAAGGACTTGTCCTCCAAGTCATATTTCCGTCAACAATGAGGCTAACAGAGTCTCCTCTCTGACAACCCTAGATGAAAATGAAAGTTGCGCAGAAGATGCATTGTCAATGCCTGATTCTGAAAACAAAGATGGTAACTTATCAGCTATCCAACGTGCCATGCGTAAGGCCAAAAAGCCTAGATTTGGAGACATGGCTTATGAAGGTGATGCTGATTGGGATATGTTGGTAAATGAGCAGTTTTTTCTGGAGCATGATCAGGTTGTTGACAGTGATTGGTCTCACAGAACAAGACAGAAGTCTGATTCCTCTTCAATTAGCATCACAGAGGCTGAAAATGGTGGAGCAGCTGCAGTGTCAACTGGATTGAGGGCTTGTGCAGCAGGCCCTCTGGAGAAGATAAAGTTTAAAGAGGTTTTAAAGCGTAAAGGTGGGCTTCAAGAATATTTAGAATGCAGGTTGGTAACTTCTGTCATTCTAGTACCATGCATGTTGTCCTTTCATGATCCAGTGTTAAATGAATTTGTTGAAATTTAGTAGGTTTATGTTACACTATTTGCAGGGTGTTGGAATATCAATTGGACACTCCTTTCAATTTTGGTTGCCAAAGTGAATGCCTCTTTTTCTGCAGGGCTTGTGATTAAGTTCCTTGAGATATTTTATGATATGTTATTAGTGTTTATCATATATCAGCATCACATTTTCTGGCACTTTTAAATGAAGTTTCTTTAGGTGTTCTGACATTTGTTTGGTACATCTGTTTTCTTCTTCGATATCAAGCTCCAATTCTTGCATCTACTGTGCAATTTAAATGGTATCCTACATGTTCACCTTCAAGACTACATTGCACTTCTGGTGTTGGTAGCATCATGCCTTGCAAAACCATCCATTTCATTGGCTTATTCACCGCATGTTATTTGGGTGATGGATAACAATGTAGTGAATTTGTCCCACAGCAAGAATTATTGCTGATTATTAGTTTTCTCTTTTTTTTTTTTTTGGCATTTTGTATGTGTTTCTCTTTGTTTAGACCTATTTATTAATTTGGTGTTTCTGCAGGAATCATATCTTGGGCCTTTGGAGTAAAAATGTTGGCCACATATTGCCTCTTACTGACTGTGGTGTCACTGATACACTGTCCAAGGATGAAATACCACGTGCTTCTCTAATTAGGGAAATATATACATTTCTCGATCAGTATGTAAGTTGGTTTGGAAAGAAGTTAAAACATATATTTTCCTGCAGTTCTGTTTTATGTGTTTAAATTTGATATGTCTTCCTGCTGCCTTTGGCTCAGTCAGCTTAGTTACAGTGTTGACTGTTTATGTTCCGTATTTGCAATTTTTATTTTCTTGGGTTAGACTTATCTTTGTATTTATTTTGTTTTGTATTCACAATTTGAATGATAATGAAATTTTGACAGGGTTACATAAATGTTGGGATTGCTTCTGACAAAGATAAAACAGAAATTGTGGTTAAACATGGTTATAAACTTTTGGAAGACAAAAAATTTGAGGGGAGTCCTGGGACTTCAGTTGCTGATTTAGAAGATGGAGTCTGCTTTATTCTCGGTCAGGTTAAAAGTCCTGGAACCTACTTGGAGTCAAAGAATGGAGTTGCAACTGGTGATGAAGGCCTGGCTTCAAAAGGGACTGAGGGTAGGGATTTTATCATGTCAGTGACACATGAATTGCCCAATGTGAAACAACCTGAAGAATGCCTAGCTAACGATATTAGGCAAAATGATTCCATCAATCTGACATCATCCATCCTGCCAGCCTCTATGGATGTTACAGATGCTGTTCCCTTGTGTCCATCACTCAATAGCATGACACCACATGCTATAAATTCAGAGACAAATAATGAATGGCGGAATATGCAGACTTCATTGGGTGATGATGATATTGCTGGCATTGACAACATGAATTGTGATTCTGAAGATGAAAAGAAAATCATTGTTGTTGGAGCTGGTCCTGCTGGCTTAACTGCTGCACGTCACTTGCAACGTCAGGGTTTTTCTGTTATTGTACTCGAGGCTAGGAGCAGGATAGGTGGTCGTGTTTATACAGATCACTCATCTTTATCAGTTCCTGTAGATCTTGGTGCTAGCATTATTACTGGTGTTGAGGCTGATGTGGCATCTGAAAGAAGACCAGACCCTTCCTCATTGATTTGTTCTCAGCTGGGCCTTGAGTTGACTATACTGAATAGTGATTGTCCTCTGTATGACATTTTGACTGGAGAAAAAGTTGCGAGAGATTTGGATGAAGCATTAGAAGAAGAGTTCAACAGCCTTCTTGATGATATGCTATTGCTTGTTGAGCAGAAGGGGCAGCAGGCCATGAAGATGTCTTTGGAGGATGGCTTAGAATATGCCCTTAAGAGCCGCCGTATAGCACGATCAGAAATGTTGGACACTTTATCGGATTCAAGAACTTCTGTTGATGGCAGAGTTCTTGAGCAAAGTTGCTTTAAGGAAGAGATTTTGACTCCTCTGGAAAGGAGGGTCATGGATTGGCATTTTGCTAATTTGGAGTATGGTTGTGCTGCTTTGCTTAAGGAAGTATCTCTTCCCTACTGGAATCAAGACGATGTTTACGGAGGATTTGGGGGAGCTCATTGCATGATCAAGGGGGGTTACAGTAATGTTCTCGAGCCTCTTGGGGAAGGACTTTCTATAAACTTGAACCATGTAGTCACTGATATTTCATACAGCATCATGGATGCAGGAGCAGGTGAAACACCATTTAACAAAGTAAGAGTGTGCACATCAGATGGTAGTGAGTTTGTTGGAGATGCTGCACTGATCACTGTGCCACTTGGGTGCTTGAAGGCAGAAACCATAAAGTTTTCTCCTCCATTGCCCCAATGGAAACAATCTTCTATTCAGCGACTTGGCTTTGGTGTTCTTAATAAAGTGGTCTTGGAGTTTCCAGAAGTTTTTTGGGATGATTCTGTAGACTACTTTGGAGCAACTGCTGAGGAAACTGATCATAGGGGCCACTGCTTTATGTTTTGGAATGTCAGGAAAACTGTTGGGGCTCCTGTTCTTATAGCCTTAGTTGTTGGGAGGGCAGCCATAGATGGCCAAAGTATGGGCTCATCTGATCATGTAAGCCATGCACTAATGGTCCTCCGTAAAATCTTTGGGGAGGCTTCTGTACCTGATCCACTTGCATCTGTTGTAACTGATTGGGGCAGGGATCCTTTCAGCTATGGTGCTTACTCCTATGTTGCCATTGGATCATCCGGAGAGGACTATGACATATTGGGCAGACCTGTTGAGAACTGTTTATTTTTTGCTGGTGAAGCCACCTGCAAGGAGCATCCTGACACAGTTGGAGGTGCTATGATGAGTGGCCTCCGTGAGGCTGTCCGTATAGTTGACATATTAAGAACTGGAATTGATTACACTGCAGAAGTAGAGGCAATAGAGGATGCACAAAGGCGATCAGAGAGTGAAAGGGATGAAGTTATGGACATAACAAGGAGACTTGAGGCAGTTGAGATCTCTAATGAACTGTATAAGAATTCTTTGGATCGGGCCCGAAATTCAAGTAGAGTTGCTTTACTAAAAGATATGTTCTTTAGTGCGAAAACCAGTGCAGGACGGCTGCATTTAGTCAAAAAGTTATTGAATCTTCCTGTTGAAAACTTGAAGTCCTTTGCTGGAACCAGAAAAGGGCTTTCCATGCTCAACTCATGGATTCTGGTAGGTTTGATTTTACCATTTATCATCCATTGCTGATTCATATTTAGTTAATTATCTGAATCTTGTTCTCATGCTTTCCAGCTACTAATATCATTAACTACATTTTACCTGAAATTCTGACATCCAGATCTACTCAATTTATGACAGGACTCAATGGGGAAAGATGGGACTCAACTGTTGCGTCATTGTGTTCGACTTCTTGTGCTTGTTTCAACTGATTTACTTGCAGTGCGCTTGTCAGGTATGTTTATCTTAATGTTTGGTTTTTGTTTTGTACCATCTAATCATGCATGTGTGCAAAAAAAATATGTATTTCAAGTACAAAGTATTGATTTAGTTCTTCACCATTTCCATATATATATTGACACTATTTGTAGGATACTGTTGTGGGTAATGTAATGACGGGTAATGCATTTTACTAAGAGAAGGCAATTAGATTTTAAGATCTATTACATAGACACGAGAATTTGCACACTTTCTACAAAGGCAGGACACCATTAGATACACCACACTTATTAACTTGAATGCATTTATTTGTCCAATGGTTGTATATTTTATATTATCTAATTTTTACCTTTTTTTTTCTAAAAAAATGTGCATACTCATGTATATTTTTCTATTCATTATCATCAACATTTGTTGGCATTTTAGTAAATATGTTGAATTTATTAGCAGAATAATGGTTCTAGAATCACCGGTTACACATTTATATCCTTTGAATGCATGATCACTACGATTGAATGCATATTACCATGTCAGTCATCTCTTTGTAAAATTTTCCCTAGGGTTTTTAGACTTTTAGTACGTTTGAATTCCTTCGAAACTTAAACTGCACTAGAAAACTGAATTGGAGCATGACCAGATAATTTTTCTAATGTTTGAAGAGAAAGGATTTTAAATGAGATTCTCACTGACTTGAATTTCCTTTTAGGAATGGCATGTTTTTGCCCCAAGCCTGTGTTCGGCCCTGTGTCTTTTCCTTGAAGTTATGTAGTGTCACTGTCCTTGTAGAACTCAATCCATGGAAAAATGGAAGAAATGTATTTTATTTCTGTTTACTGCTCATTAATTAATTTTCACGTGCAGGCATAGGGAAAACTGTGAAAGAAAAGGTTTGTGCACACACAAGCCGTGACATACGTGCTATTGCAAGTCAGCTGGTTAGTGTGTGGCTTGAAGTATTCCGGAGGGAAAAAGCTTCAAATGGTGCACAAAAGTTATTGAGGCTGGCATCTACTGTGGACTTAAAGAGAAAACCTCTGAACAATGTTGTCTCAGGGAAGCCACCACTGTGCACTCAACATGGTGCTGTGGAGAATAAAGGGAATTTGCAAGTTCCTGCATCCGGTGGAAACATTTTATCTGATGCAAACATGGAAAAACTGAATGGGAAGTTGTTTAGGTCTGGTACCGGCAAAGACTCAAAATCAGAATCCAGGTCTCAAGTTTCTCTGGGAAGATTGGATACTGAGATGGAGGACAACAATCATGTGTTGTCTGAGGAGGAACAGGCTGCCTTAGCTGCAGCAGATGCAGCTTGTGCTGCTGCACGTGCAGCTGCTGAGGTTAGTCACTGCTGCCATTTCCCTTTTCCCTCTAACCAATGGATATACTTGGTTTGGGATTAAGCTATGTTTGTCTTTAGCATTTTTGTCCTCATTTTTTTGTGGCATTCTTTTCCCATCACTTGTGATCAGGCATTTATAAACAAATTGATTTAATATAATATTGCAGGCATATGCATCGTCAGAAGCCAGGTGCAATTTACAACATCTCCCTAAGATACCTTCATTTCACAAATTTGCTAGGCGAGAACAATATGCACAGATGGATGAATATGATCTTAAGCGAAAGTGGTCTGGTGGTGTTATTGGAAGACAAGATTGTATCTCAGAAATAGACTCTAGGAACTGCAGAGTAAGGGATTGGCCTGTTGATTTCTCTGCAGCATGTGCTAACCTTGATAGTTCAAGGATGTCAGTTGATAACCTATCTCAGCGAAGCCATTCAAATGAGATTGCATCCCATATGAATTTGAGAGAACAGTCTGGAGAAAGTGCAGCCGTTGATAGCAGTCTTTTTACCAAAGCATGGGTGGATACTGCTGGTAGTGTGGGGATAAAGGACTACCATGCCATTGAAAGATGGCAATCTCAAGCAGCTGCTGCTGATTCAGAATTTTTCCATCCAGCCATACGAATAAATGATGAAGAAGATTCTAATGCTGGTTCAAAACGATCCACCTGGAAGAATGATGGACAGGCAAATGGGAGCTCCGTCTCACAAGGCACTATAAACAAGGAACCACTGAAAAATCATCCTCGGGGTGCAGACCATATTAAACAGGCCGTTGTTGATTTTGTTGCATCATTGCTCATGCCAGTCTATAAGGCAAGAAAAATTGATAGGGAGGGATACAAATCAATAATGAAGAAATGTGCAACTAAGGTTTGTCTCTTGGTGTCATATGGGCTCCAATTTACTACTCACAGACTGACCTCCTATAATGTGATTATCCTGTATGCCACAGTTTTAACATTGATATTGATTTTCATTAGGTCATGGAGCAGGCCACAGATGCAGAAAAAGCCATGGCTGTTACTGAATTTCTTGATTTCAAGCGCAAGAAGAAGGTGAGCATGCTAGTTATCCTATGAAATTGTGTCCATTTCTGCTCTAAAAGTAGAAATTCTCATTAGATTTAATAGCCTGGTCTGAAACACTTGTGTTGCCAGGCTTCTTTCCCATGGGATTCATTTTTTTTTTTTCTTAGTAATGGAGAGTTCACATTTTTATTTAATTTTGTTTGAATAAGTTTTTTTCTGGAATTATTTTCTTCAAAATTTTGACTTTCTGTTCCTAGAAGTGTGATGAATACATCTTCCTCCTTTTGTATGATATTTCTTTTCTTCCTTTCTGTAAGGTAATGAAACTTGGGTGCTATTGGATGTAATTTGATATGCAGATTCGTGCCTTTGTTGACAAATTGATTGAGAGACACATGACAATGAAGGCCGCAGGGAATCATTGATGTTTGTCCAGATAGCCTGTGCTTTTGGATGCACTTCTGTGCAGCCGTCACAGAGTCACATTCGTCCTCATTTAATCTACTCCTGATAATGGGGGCATCCAGAATTCCTGTATTGTCTTTCCATGTAAATGCTCATTCTAGCAGCCAAAAGCTGTCAGTTATCCAGAAAGTGGTCATGAAGAAACAAGATGATTTTTTGTGGGTTGTAAATGAAGATTGCTCAATATTTGGCATTCTTGAGATCAGAAGTGAAGCTGGAGCATGGCAGGGAACACGAAGGATCTTGACACAAATGTTGCAGCTTGCTTATCTGGATCATATGCGTCAGCACCTTCCATTCAGCTTTGGGTATAGGAATGTATCCATCACCCATTAACATTGTACTTGCAGAAGGCGGAGGGTTAATGCCCAATTTTTTTTTTTCTTTAAGGGATCCCTAATATGAGACACAACTCGTCACTTTTTCTTTGTTATAGATGTACATTCTAGGATTATTATAGTGTTGACAATCACAGAGAACAGTTTTCTCTTCCTGCAAAAAGTCTCTTAAAGTACTGTCCTGATTTTCAATTGAACATCAATTACTAACTTCCTTTTCTGTTCTCTAAAATTCTCTCTGTGTGGGTGTGTGTGTGTGCACGAATCTGAGCATGCGTGTGTGAGTCTGTGAGCTTGTGTGCATGCGTGCATGCATGAGTCTGTGTGTGCATGCGTGCATGCATGAGTCTGTGTGCATGTGTGCATTTGTGAAGGTGCATCAATGTGCCATCAATGCATGGACCTTGACCTATGGATTACTTTACATCTACATTTGATACAGTCTGGGATTTGATGCATGACATTTGAATCTAAAAGTAAAGGGATTACTTTCTTGCAGTGGATTAGCTGTCATTTGCTGCTGGAAGTTTGTGCCACATGCATAGGTCATTGGCATTTCCTCTTTTTTCTATTTTACCTGATTCAATCAGAAATGTGGACTTATATCTTTGCCATTGTTGAACCTCTTATCTATCCTTTTGAATTGTTGCCAGGTTGGAAAAAGCAACATGGATGTTCTGTGAGTGAGAGAGGTATGACCTTGCTGCTGTTGTCTTCTTTTTGTCAAATGAAAAATTGTCAAGTTGCACACAAGTTTGAAAATTTCAGCTCACTTGGGTTTATACTGCAATGACTTTTTATTTGATAGCGGCATAGTGGACAGATAAGCTAAATCTATATGGTTCAAATCCAGAAAGCAGCTTCAGTATTGGATTTTGGCTTATTTATGCAGAGATGAAGGCAATACCTCCCGCATGGTGAAGGGAACATGGTTTTTTGGTTTGCAGATTAGAGATCATTCGATGCTCTTTTCAATTGCAGTCAAATTGTGCATTGATGATGGTTGGCATCTTCTGCTTGTATGGTTTGATGTGTGAGATAGCTTCCCACAGTTTTCTGATGTGATTACCAAGTGCCTACAGTTTCTTGTTAATCTGTTTTCAGAATCAAAGAACATTTTTTTTTTGTCCTATCAAATGATCTCCAAATTCGTTGTGCTTTTCCATGAGCCATACTATCCCAATGATGTTGAGATGTATGATAGTTGGATTCCATTATTTTAGCGCAAATGGTTGAGACAGATGAGGATGGCCAGGTTCCTCTGTTGGACCGCAGGTCGGGGCAATACATAAATTCAAAACTTATGATGAACATTAGCCAGGTTTGTGTTCGGTTTCATCCAGTGCTCCGGGAAACGCAAGAGACAAAAAACCAGTAAGAAAGTTTAGAAAGAGCAACGGGATGAATGTTGTTGGAAAGGCTTTATTGGGTGGCGGGGGGTTTTCTTTTTGGTTAACAAGAGGATGAATTTTCAGTCTAATAGAAGTGAATGGTCATAAGATTATAGAGAGGCCCATCAACGAAATTGTCCCTAAAGATTGCAGTACTGCACAGCTCTATGATCCCTATCCGGCATAAGTAAAAAGCCCAATTGCTTTCCACCGAGACCTTAGCTACCGTTGGCGCTCTTCTCGTATTTTTTAACGTATAAGTCCCTACATAAGGAAACCAAAAAGCGACAAAACTGCATATTGGCCACCCTACTAGTGCCCAACAACCTCTATGCCCTTCCCTCCCGCACGTTCCATTACCATCAAAACCCTCTTTGTACATTAGCAAAATAAAGGAACTGTTACAAGAATACAGAGCTAGAGAACGGCGTGGAAAATTGCAGCAAGACAGAGCCAGCCAGAAGCCATTCCTTCGACACACTTCTGCCTACATTACCGCACTCCCTTACAGTGAGCAAAAACAAAAACAAAAAAACACATCTTTTGCTAAGGCATCTGCCAACACGTTGGACCCCCTTGATAAAACTGAAGGATACTTCGCTACACTTGCTTGTGTTTTTATATTTCACATACTGATTGTTTAGAAATTATAACGAGACATCTCTCTCTCTCTCTCTCTCTCTCTCTCTCTCTTCTCCCTCGACCCATCGTCTTCCTTCTATGTACTTGTGAAATATAAGCAAAGGCAAAAGCGCTCTGACCAAGCGCTTAAACCCAAAAGAACACACGCACGCCCACACCCACACCCACACCCACACACACACACACACACACACACACACACACACACACAAAGAAAAAAGAAAAAAAGGAAAAAAAAGGGAGGAAAATGGCATCGGGTTTCAGCGGAGATGAAACGGCTCCTTTCTTTGGCTTCCTCGGTGCGGCGGCTGCTCTCGTCTTCTCATGTACTGCAAACGTGGATTCCAAATTGCAGGCATGGGAGCTGCCTACGGAACTGCTAAGAGCGGGGTTGGTGTGGCCTCCATGGGCGTGATGAGGCCGGAGCTTGTGATGAAATCGATTGTGCCGGTGGTCATGGCCGGAGTGCTTGGCATATACGGTTTGATCATTGCCATCATCATCAGCACCGGGATTAACCCAAAGGCCAAATCTTATTATCTCTTCGATGGATATGCTCACCTCTCTTCCGGTCTTGCATGTGGCCTCGCCGGTCTCTCCGCCGGTATGGCCATTGGCATTGTTGGGGACGCCGGTGTTAGGTAAATCCGTCATTAACTTTTCTGGTATCTTATTCGGATCAGTTTGCGTGCGCGTGCTCGTGCGTGTGTGTGCTTTCTCTTGTAATTGCATTAGGACTAAGCTTCATTTGCGGATTCTATGATTATTTGGGGGTGGGGGTGGGGGGCGTCGGGGGCTTGAATTTTTCTTTTGCTTTATGAATTTTTAACTGATGTAGATCAATGCGGAAGAATTTCACCTTTTACAATGTTGGGCACCTATGTTTCCCAGTTTTTGCCGTCCTTATTTTGAACTATTATCGGAATCTTCTCTTGACTGACGTTCAGGTCTAGGGGATGGGATTCGAGATCTTCTCAATATGATGCCTGAAATGGTGCGTTCTTGTAACCCAATTGAAAAAGTGGGGAAAAGAAAATTGTGACTTTGTGCTTTTTGTGCTGTAGAAATGCACACTATAGCTATATGATCTTGTTGCATTTTTGTGGCTGGTCTATCATGCAAATTGCTGCTTTAACGGTTTCTCTGCTGGAAGATGACCTAATCCTGACGTTGAAATGTTTTGCAGAGCTAATGCACAACAGCCCAAGCTCTTTGTGGGAATGATACTCATTCTCATCTTTGCCGAAGCATTGGCCCTCTACGGCCTTATTGTCGGTATAATCCTCTCCTCCCGAGCCGGGCAGTCAAGAGCTGATTAAAAACAAGAGGTGCTTTAAAATCTAGACCTGGTGGTTTTGTGGTCTACTGTGATTCATTGAAATGTGTTCTGTATTTGGTAGCGCGAGAAGTGTTCCCATTCATGAAATACTTCATATCTTTGATGTTTGTGGTTCTACTACAAGGATTGGTCGGTGACCATTGCTTTTATAGTAACATGTACAATCAGGGGTTAGTTCTTCCTTGACTGAAGTCATTATTTATCATTCATGCTTTTAATGTGCGAGACTTCTTTGGTGGAATGTTCTCGTGAAACAATTGTTGTTGTCTGTTTGCCTGGTTGGTCAGAACCTACACTTTCTTCTTCCCCTTGCGCTGTTGATATACAGTTTCAGTGGGAAAGAAATGTTGTGCCCATGTGCGTGGTTTTTTGTCTGCAGATCTTCTTTTGTCCTTTTTAACTCCTTTTACTTTGCTACGAAGGAATGTCCTCAGTCCTCTTCAAAATTCATACGATTGTGATTAACCAGCATCCGGGTCTGAGTTTAAATTAATGCTCATACGACTCGGGTCATCACTTTTGAAAATAAAGTCTCCCGTATTTAGAAAATAAAAAAAAGAATATATATATGTACATATATATACACCTTGTGCATGATCGGAGGAATTTATCGTGGGAAAAGGTCAAGATGTACAAATGACTCGTTAACTGCTCAATCTCATATAAGAGGAATATTATAAATACAAACAAAGTTTATAAATACATGCACCTCCAATAAATTTTAAAATTTCAACACTAAGTCTCGTAACTGCATAATAATATTAGTTAAGATTTGAAAATGAATTATGCGGTCCCTCATTTGTAATTAGAAAAGGTGTTTTACTACATGGATGTGGTCAACAATTTAAAAAATTTTAAGTACATATTTATATTATATAATTATAATTATTAAATATATAAGTATATTTTTTATTTTTAAATTATATATTTAAGATTCAAAATATACAATTAAAGTGATGATAATATAATATGTAATTTTGTATCTATAGTGCATCTAATTCACTATATTCATATAACTTTTTCAATTAAAAAATTTACTCTTTTATATATTGATTATAATGAAATCATTGCATCTTATATATTTGCAAGAAATTATAAATTTATTTTTTTTAAAAAAAATTCTTATAAATTATTGGTTTAATTATTGAAATTTCTTTGTATATAGGATAGATGATAATGGAATTGAAAAGATATTAAACTAATTGACTTACCTTTTTTAGTACCAAATATTTGTTAAAGGTAGACATTATTAAGGAGTTAAAAGTGCACGTCAAGAGTACTTGTTTTTTATTTTCCTTTGTCAATTAATGTATATATTATGTTGCTGTGTTATAAAAATGATAGTAATATTGATTCAATATACTTGAAATAAACCCTTGGTGTGTATGTATAATAATACGTTTAATTAATGAAAAATAAGTATTAAAATGCTTTGGCAACACATTATTTTTTAAAAACTAGTTCTTAAAAGTTGTAACAATTGATTTTCTATTTTTATCTTTTTGAAAATTATTAGCATATTGCATGTTTGATACAAGCAACTGTATGCAAATTTGAAGATTAGTGAGATTGTTTCTACTATGATATGTAAGATAAGAGAAAGACTATTGGAGAATTGGGTTGTAATTTAGTGACAATATTTTGATGCCTAAGTTAGTGAAATGCTTGGATGAATGAGGGAGATGAATACTCGTATTAGAAATTTGTCTTAGACTTTGCAATTATAGTTATTTATAGTATCTTTGGTGGGTCTTTATTAATTGGTAAAGGACTAATACAACTGATGAAGTATGCCAAAAGGTCTTTGACTTGTAGTGTTAGCATGTTTCTTAGATAGGGTTGTTACATTTTATGATAGTTATGAGACTAAGGTAGCATATTAAAGTGGTGGAATGTCACCTTATAAAAGTAAGGGGCAAAAAGTACCTATATTAGGTATGATTATCTCTCTTGGTGGCAATGTCAATGTTTACTTAAAAAAAAAAAAAACCTTTGTTTGGTGATATTAAAGGCAAGATAGGTAACCCAAGTGTTAATGAATAAGAAATTGACTTAGAAGTTATCTAGTTTTCTAGTTAAGTGACAATCACCAACTAAGACAATTAGGCTTGTAATAGACTTGCTAAGAGCCCATAATGGTAGTATTTTTATCACTTACCTCCCTCGTAAAGTTTGACTTACTAAAGAATCTATGACTTATTTTTTTGTCATTGGTGATAATTTCAAAAAGATTTGAATCTATATATTCCATCCATTGTTTTTTTTAAGTAATATGTTATAAAAACTTCTGATCTTTGGATTAAAGAGGCACTCTTTCATTTCTCTCTTTTACGAAAATCTTTTCTTCACGAATGATCCATCTTATCTTTTGTTCCTTTTTCAACCTTCTAATTATATGATTTGATTTGTTTTCTTTATCCTCTTTTAGTTTTGTTATGGTGCAACTGTTAGAAGAAGTGACTTCTAAGGAAAAGGAAGTCTTTTCCTTGAGAAAAGTTACTTATAATTATTAAGAACAAGCTAATTGAAATAAAAAGGGCAGATTAGAAGATTAGTCTGTGATTGAATATAATTTCCCAAGGCATATTGTTATTCCTTGTTGTAGGGTAGACTGAAAGAAGGACAATTTGGTTTGGCTTTTTTTAACTACTTATTGAGGTTACTTGGATTAAATGGAAAAGACGGTTATTTAGGTTCGTTGTCTCTTTCTTATTAAAAGGGATTGTCATGCATTAATTAGGTATACTTATTTTTTATATAGAACATTTAGTTATGAGATTAGTCCTTCATATTCCTAAGATGTTCCAAGAGTTTCTTTTGTTATAGTGGATTGCTCTCGAACAGTTTCAACTTAATAGTTGGCTTAATTTGATCTAAGTAAGGAATACAACCCTAAAAATTAGTGTTAGTCTTACTCTTACTATTCTCCTTCATATATACAATTTTTAAAAAGCCAAAGGGAGTTTTGGTCTTTACTTTGCTTTTCATTGGGTTGCTAAGGGGTTTAGCTAGGGAAGGATCCAAAGAAGATATCCTATTGATCAAAATTTATCTACTTCAAGGATATTAGTCTTGTCCTTAATCCTTTAATCTATAATAACAATCCTAGGAAAAGAGATTACCCTTCCATAAATGCTTAAGATCAAGTCATTATGAAGTTTATTCAAAAGTAAGATTTATGATTTAGTTTTATAAAAATTTCCTTTAAATTGGTCCTTTTGGGACCTTTTTTCCTATATAGTATATTCTAACTCCCTAGCTAGCCATCCTTCTTTTAAATGTATTGCCAAATCTATGAAAAGTTTTGTTATTGACATCAAAGACTAAAAGGAAGAAAAGGAAAAAGAGAGCCTTAAGTGAGACTACTCCCTAAGGTTATGGGATACTTTGCTTGTTACACTATGATTGGGCTGATGTGGTGACTAAAATGGATGAGCATAGATAAGTGTTTTGCGAGGAAGTCATCCATTGGCATGATTGAGCTACCAAAGTAAAGAAGCAAGTAGCAGGACTTCAAGACAAGGTTAATGAGTTAAAGAATGAGAAGCTAGTTACAAAGAGAATTATATCCATATAGAGAAAGTAGCAATTATTGCTCTTCACATAATTATAGAGGGAACATTTAATGTTTAGAGGGAAGATATATTTGTTGAGCACTTAAATTTTGGTTTAATTATTATCGTGATAAGTTGCTTGCATTGTTATTGCAAAGATAAAAAAAGAGCTCATAAATCGAGGATGGCAACTTGGGCTTAAATAATAAGAATACTCTTACCATTTTTTTTTTAGGATTTATTGGTTATACCCTCTTTGTTTTCTTTTCTTTTTGTAACAAGTGTTAATTATTTTAGGACTTATATATGTTAGAGGCATATTAACTTTCTCTATTTTTGTTTGCTTATGTTGGTTTAAAGGCACAATTTTGTAATACTTTTGCTGTCATTTTTTATTAATAACATTAAATCCTTTATTCCTTATTGTTGCTACTTTTTCCTTTACTTTTTCTTTTTTTGCCTTTTTATTCATTATTACTTCTCTCTCTCTCTCTCTCTCTCTCTCTCTCTCTCTCTCATACACACACACACACACACTTTTAGGCTAGTGAAGTCATTTGTTTCCAAACTTTAAGTAATCATTATGTCGTCCTTATTCATCGTGCCTTTTAAGGATATTTGCCACATGTCCTTTCATTATTAATTCAATGTATTTATTTATAGGGACTTTGTTCCTTTCCCTTTTAATATCATTTTCTTTGTAGCATTTTATTTTTTAAGAGATTTTGTGTGGTGAAGTGCTTGTTATTAATGTACTATGTTTAAAATTTTAAAGGTGTGAGTCTTCTTTGTCATCATGAGAACCCTTATTTTAATTGTCTCTACCATAACTAAGTCTTTTTAGAGTATTAGTATATAGTCCTTTAGTTCGAGAATTGCATAACATTTCTAGTTGTGCTAGTTGTCAATAGGCTTATGTTATTACTTAAGATGAGGCTAACTCCATAAAGCACATTTATAATGAGGATGAGAGTTGATGAGTTTTGACTTATAGGTCCCATCAAGTTAAAATCAACCTATCTAATGACCAAGATCTTATTGTAGATGCTACCCAAGTTGACTTCATCTAGGAATCTTTTAGTGGAGTTAAAGTCTTCCCTACTACTATTGATTAGTCCTAAGTCCTTGTAGTTAAACATGTTATTAGGCAAGTTGAAGGATTCAGTTCTCGCCTCTTAAGTGGGCAACGTTCTCTCTTAGCATTAGTTGCTTAACAAAAAGAGAAGAATTTTCCTAAGATTGAGTTACTTAAGGATATGGGTTCCATTATCTCTAAATAATCTATATCTAATAAAGGTGATGACTATAATCCTACCTCTAATTTTAGCCATGGAACAACTATTGCATCTTAAGAAGAGACAATGTTGCTCATTTGTCTTATTTTGAGTCTCTTACACTCTTAGATCTTATTTCTTCGAACAACAACATTTCTTATATGATGTAAGATTTTAAGGGTTTAATGATTAAGGAGATTTGAGGTTGAGTTAGAGGAGATTGAGTCACTTTAAAAAGATAAGGACTAGCTTATTCTAAATTCAGTGAAGTTATGAAATTAATTTGCACTAAAGGTTGATTAAAAGTGTTTGTCCAAGAGTTGAAGAAGGTACAAGATGTTTAAAAAAAGTGGCTGACCAAGGTTTTTTTCTTTTGACTTTAAGTTTTAGGTTAAAAGGACTTAAAAGTTGCCTTAAAGGAAGAGGACTTTCTTTATTTATTAGTTAGAGTTTGATGTCTTTAAGTAAGCATGTAAGCTGGCAAATGCTGAAATAACTACCTTAAAAGTGATTTTAAAGGACTCTCCCAAACACAAGGAAGTATTAATGAAGGAATAGGAGATAACTTACAATAAGTTTGCTTCCCTTAGGGAGTGCAATAAGAGAATTTATTTAGAACAACTATTGGTATAACTAATGCTATCGGGATTTAGAGTTAAAGTTTTCTAACATCGAGAGGTCTCAATTAAATTGCCCTTATTTGGACTTTCCCTCCCTTGAAGAAACTACCTTTGTTGCAAAAGATAATATATCTAAATTTATTGTTCTTATCTCTCTAGCCACAAGTGAAGAGGACTTATAGCTTTCTAAAGTTTATCCTTTACCCCATTTTTTGTATTTGTTTGACCAATATATTGTCACTAAATCAATTGATAATATGCTTTATATTTCTTTTACGTATACTTTTCTTCAAAGGTAATTGCTAACTAAGTATTTCATCCCTCTTTTTATTTTTGTCAAGTCTTTATAAATAAGGTATAATGCATTTACCCTTTAATGCAAGTTATATTGAGCCAGTTACTGAGTATTCTTCTATAAATTTAGGGTTTGGCTATGTTTTTGCATTATTCCTTTTGCAAAATGCTTAAACTTTTCTAATTAATGTGAAGTTTGTTTGAGTAAACCCTATAATTGTTTACTAATTTTGATGAATTAGGCTTATCCCTTCATTTGTAGAAGGGCTGGGGTGTTTTTTCTCCTTATGATTATCCTTGATTATGGCCACTATTTAGTTTACTAAGATAATTGTAGTTCAAGAAATATATTGGCTTTTCTTACTTGAATTGCATGGGTAATCATAATGTGATGAAATACTATCTTAAAAAAAATATTGTGTTTTTCACCCTCTCATGATGGGTTCTAGCTTGTGTTAGGAATAAACTTGTATGAGCTTTATTGTCCTACGAACTGCTTTAAGGGAGTGTGTCTCATTTCTTTAATAGTGTGCTTTTGATACTTTCTTACTAAAAAAGCATCATCTTCGTTGAATGTGTAATTTGGCTTAGATGCATTTAAAAAAAGCCTTACACTGTGTCTTGGTTATAAAGCCTTTATTACCGTTTGGTAGTTATGGCTTGACAGGTAAAATATGGGTGTCTTATTTGTTATTCTCTAATGAACAATAACATCCTTTATTATAAAACCTATTAGCATCCTTATGGCCAACAAGTTCTCATTTTTGCTATAAAAATGTTATGAAAATCTAAGATTTGGATCTTGTATTTGGATGAACAAGCAAAGCTATACCCTTAATAAAATTTTCTTATAAATGAAATTAGTGTTTTGCATTTGATCATACATTGGGTTTTGTCTGAAAAGTCATAAGAATTTCATCATGATCATAAAATTTTAGTTATACAATGAAGTAAACCACAAATGTTGTATTTTATGTGGATATTTTTTTCCTTGAGCACCCTTTGGCCTATCTTATTAGTTATCATTTTATTGATCATCATGCCTCTATTAATATGGGTGATGATTATACCCAGGTAATTTATGAATTTTAATGCTAATTATGATGCACATTGGGGCTCTTTAATTGCTCTTGTGTCCTATAAATATTTATGTAGAGTTAATT